>CAUYSK010020008.1:0-49174 GCA_963575035.1 Avahi laniger | reverse complement strand
GTTCTAAATAGATTCTGGTTATCAGCCCTTTATTGGATGTGTAGCATGCGAAAATTTTCTCCTATTTTTTTAGGTTGTCTGTTCGCTCTAGTGACAGTTTCTTTGGCTGTGCAGAAACTTTTTAATTTGATCAGGTCCCATTTATGTATTTTTGTTGTTGCTTTGATTGCCTTTGGGGTCTTCATCATAAATTCTTTGCCTAGGCCAATGTATATAAGGGTTTTTCCAACATTTTCTTCTAGAATTCTAATCGTTTCACATCTTAGGTTTAAGTCTGTTACCCAGTGTTGAGTTGATTTTTGTGAGAGGTGAAAAGTGTGGATCCTGTTTGTCTTCTACATGTGGCTATCCAGTTTTCCCAGCACCACGTGTTGAATAAGGATTCTTTTCCCCAGTGTATGTTTTTGTCTGCTTTGTCAAAGATTAGAGGAATATTTTAATAAGATATGCAGAGAAGACTTCCCTGATAAGACAATGTTTGAACAGAGACCTGAATGAGGTAAGTCAGTCGTGAAGCTATGGGGGTAGAGGGAGTATACCAGGTAGAATGAACAGCACAGGCAAAGTTTTGAGACATGAGAGTCCGTGACATTTTCAAGAACTGCAAGGATGCAATTGTGGCTAGAGCTATGTGAGCAAAGGGGAGAATTTTCAAAGATAAATTCAGAAAGATACCAGGAAGGTCAGAGCATACAGGGGCTCTGTAGAAAATTATGCAGACTGATTTTTACAATATATTATTATCAAATTTAAGATACTTTTGATTGTTGGCTTTACCATTACTCCATGTATAGCTAAGAAACAAAAACTGCCATGTAAAAGATGGCACAATACTTTCTAATAACATAATTTTTCTTTTGTATTTATTCAAAGAGCTCATTTAGTCTTATTTAGACAAAAAATCTTTTATTGTCATGCTGTTCTGCCTCTGTTTTTTTTTTACATAAATAATAACGCCTCATTTCAATGTTGAATCATAATGGAAACTTACTGAAGACATTAAATTCAAATTGCGTAGTTCCAGTAGTGGCTATACTTCAACCGAAGGGATGGTACTGTGAGTAGCTATGACTGAGTTTGTTCATATGCAAGGAATGATCTCTATGTCATAACTGCCGCCTGGCTGACAGTAAACATAAGATGCTTTTTAATTTTATATATAAAAAACGAATGTGTATTAAAATAAGTTAAATATAGAGTGCAAATAGGATAGGAAGTCAGAGGATGCTGTTGAGAGAAGGAGTGATGATCTACCTAAAGAATTGTTCTTGCTTTCATGAGAAGAAAACACTGATGGAAATGAGCAAAGGCGGAAGCAGAGCTGGCAGGAGGTTTATTTTAATAGTAATTCAGATAGATGGTGGCGGTTTGACTCGGAATGGTAGCTCGGCGGTGTCATTACATGGTCAGATTCTGATGTATTTTGAAGGTAGAACTGACAAGATTACTGATAATTGGGTGTGGGGGATAAGAGAAAGTCAGGACAACGCTCAGGTTTTGGGCTTGAGATGGGGAGGAGTGTGGGCAGATGTGCTGGGATCCTCAGGAGTCTGCTGTGCCACATGGTACACAGGCGTTGCCTATCACACGTTCTGGTGGAAATGTGGAGTAGGCAATTAGAAAAATGAGTCTGGAGTTCACAGAAGTACAATCTAGATATATAAAAAGATATAAAGTGGACATAAAATGAATCCATCTATCCCAGCATAGATGCTGTTTAATACTATAAAACAGGGCGGCATCATCCATGGCAGTGTTTCTCAGTGTTTTTGGCTACTATTCACTCTTAACATTTCACATTACCATACTGCTACCCAGCACACAAACGTATACTGGAGAAAATATATATTCTTTCATATAACTTTATCTTATATGTGTTTTACATTTTGGGTTTTTTGATCTCCACTTTTCTCTCTGTTCAAAAACCAGAAGGTACTACATTTTCCTCAGACTGAAAAACACTAGACTGGAAATGAAGCTAGAGAAGAGATTAGTTTTAAGCACTGAGCCCCAATTGCTGTAATATGTGCAAAAATCTTCAACAATGCCTAGAACATATTAAATGCTCCAAAAATGTTAGTTTTTATTATTATTTGGGGATTCTCTTTCCCCAAATATTCCTTGATTTATTTTTATCAGCTTCATAGTTAGAAGGCTCAGGCATTCTGTTGTTTGTTTTTTATTTTTATTTTTTAATCAGGAAGGGAAAAAAAGGAGCAAGGAAGAAAGAAAAAAGAAAATAAAAACTTGTAACTTAAGGAAGCACTTATCAATTCAGAATAGAATTGGGGATTTGATTGATTTGGATGGTTTCTCTTCACCAGAAGTCCGATACCCAAAGATGGGTGGAGAAAGCAACAGTGAAACCTCACAGGAAAAATAGATTTATTAGAACATAGTGAATCTGGATAGCATAATTATTTTACAAGACCAGTCCGTTGGTAAGTGGGAAGCTTAAATGACCATTTCCAGAAATCTCATGTAATATACACAGTCGACTTTCCAGGAGAGAAACATATTTTTCTTTGGAGACCAATATTTAGTTTGCAGTTGTTAAAAAGTAGAAAAACATTTATCAAGCACATCTTCTAATGCTACTCTTTTAAAATAAGAGAGCCTTGCTAGTATCTTCATTTATACCTTTCACTGGTCTACTACTAAAGTTTTATGGCCTTCCAGCATCTTAATAGATCTAGACATGATACTGACACAACCCAGGCTTTCCTTTCACAAACATCTGCTGAGTATTTCAAATGAATATTCTTTTAATTGAAATTAACTTTGGCAAAAGCTAATTTCTAGCCTTTTTGCTCTTGCCTGACACACCTTCCCTTCTTTATTTCTACAAGAGCATCAATACCTTGCATGGACTGAGTCCCCATTCTACAATTATGTGTCTAACCTCTTTGTCCTTCAAGACATTCTGGGTCCATTTACAAATCTTTTACACCACAGAACACCAGTTTAAAGTGCCTTTTGAAATGAAAACAATTATCCTGTTCATTTTTTGATGCTGCTGTGAGGGAATTTCTGTGACTGCTTCTTGCAAGCAAAAAGAAAAGTGAAGGAAGGCTATGGGCATAATGAACCCAGGTTTACTGGAGATGATGTTTCCCATTGAGTTGTAGAGAGAAGAATGTTTGGGTAGGTAAGATCAGAAGTGTACAAATCCCTGCAGCTGGTCTGAGGAACTTAGATTCTACTCTAAGGAAATGCAGAATCACTGTTAGCTTAGGGATTATGTGGTGATATGAAAAAAAATTAGAGAATTAATCTCTCAGTGGTTTGCCCTATAATAGAGATGTCTTGAGGCAGGTGTTGGTTTGAACGTCATCGTATTAATGTGAGGCACTAAAATTTGATAGAATTAGAAATGAGAGAGAATTGGATGTAAGAGATGTGTATTAGAGAAAAATGATGAGACTTACTGATGAGATATAAGTGACAAATGCATAAGATATGGCTAGACTATGTAAGCCCTAGGAAAATAAAAACAAACTTTAGTAGAGGCTCTTTAAGGGAAAATTCTGGAAAATGAAAAAATAATATATTTAAACTGCAAGTCTAGGTGAACTTTGTATCTATGAGAAGATTGTATGTAGCAAAAGTGTTGTCTCTTTTATACGTCATTGTGTTTTGACCCTTCCCTTGTTTTGTTTAAAGCCATGTGAGCCTTAGAATTAGTTAAATATTTGTCATGGGTTAAATAGCCTCCCCCCACCAAATTCATATCAAGTCAGGATCTCAAAATATGACCTCATTTGGAAATTGGGTCTTTGAAGATGTAATTAGTTAAAATTAGGTAGAGTCATGCTGGATTAAGATGGAACCCAAAACCAATGATTGGTATTTTTATAAGATGAAGGACAGACACAGACAGATGGATAGGAAGAACATCATGCGAAAACAGAAGCAGATATTGGAATAAGGCAGCTACAAGTTAAGGATTGCCGGAAGCCACCAAAAGCTAGGAAGAGGCAAGGAAGGATTCTTTCCTATAGCCTTCAGAGAGAGCATAACCCTGATAACAGCTTGATTTCAGACAGCAAGAAACTGTGAGAGAATAAATTTCTCTCATTTTTAAGCCATCAAGTTTGTGGTAATTTGTCACTGAAGCCCTAGGAAATGAATATGGTATCTGAACTACAGGAAATAATAATATCATTAACACTTATTAAACCATCAGTATGTGCTAGACACTGTACTGTTTTATTCAGATCAGTTTATAGAATCCTATGCCATAGTGACAATTATTATATACTTTTTAAATGAGAAAACCAAGGCTTTGAGGGATTTTTACTCTAGGTCATGTTGGTAGTCATTGGTGGAAGTAGAATTCTTAAATTGTCAGTTGGACTTAAGAACAACCAAGCAAGTTATCCCCCAGTCATTATTTCAGCTGCTGATTAAATCCTAGAAAATATATTTTAATCTTTAAAGTTCTCTGAAAAACATTTTTTGTTGAGTTCAAATTAATCAGTAGATCAAGAATTCCTAACCCAGGTAGGAATTATTCCTCTGTTTAAACTTTTTGGGCCTTCTGTAGGCCTGTGAACTTTTGTGGGGGTTATAATAACTTTATTTTTTTTCTACCTCCCCTAATTCTCTGGGCTTTGGTATATAAAGATTTTTATAATCTCTAAAATTATTTTACATAGGGAAATAAGTTGCATGGGTGGTTGAAAATAGCTTGCATAAACTTGAAGTCATGGTGAAGCAATATGCAAAATATTTAAACTTTTCTAATGATTCTTAATTTATTACAATTGTTTGATAAAATGCAAATCTTCACTTTGGAGTTTTTTGCTGTTTATTGCCAACATTAAATAGGAAAATTAAGAATGCTTTTTATAGCCATACTTGTATATATTAAAGGTGAATACATTTTTAAATGTCTAGGTCACCCATAATATAAATGTATATACTGTAGGCCCATAAATGAGTAGTCCTGTAATCTGATCATAGGAAATTTTTACTTAATGCCAATTTCTATATTATTTTAAATGCTTTAAAATATCATTTTTCATTTGCTTGTGTCTTTGTTTCAAAGAATTAATTTATAGGACTTAGAATTTCTGAATATGGCAGTGTTGCACAGTCTCCTCTTTTTGTCCTACCTCTCAGAATTATATTAAGTGCTGGAAAAATACATCATTTGAAAATACAATCAACAATTATTTATTGAGTGCCTACTATTAATCAGGAACTATTTTGGATATTAAAAATGCAACATTGAACGGGAGAGTAAAAATGTGTATATGCTTATGTATATATAAACATAAGAGATTATTTTATCAATTTTGTGGGGAAAAACTAGGATATAAGGGAAATAGTAAAATAAAATTATTATAGGAAATATCGTATAAATAACATCAATGATTTCAGATTTAACCTGCCATGCCTCATGGTTTGATGGTATAACACAGTACAGTCCCCCTCGAAAATAGAATGGGAGCTACGAATTTGAGCCACATATGTAATTTTAAATTTTCCAATAGCCAGGCTAAAGAGTAAATAGAAATAGGTGAAATAAATGGTCATAATATATTTTATTTAACCCAGTATTTCCAAGGAAATCATTTCAACAAGCAATCAATATAAAAATTATTAATGAGATTTTACATTCTTTTTTTATACTAAGCATCAAAATTCCATTGGTATTTTATACTCATTTCAGACTAAACATATTTCAGATGCTCAATAGCTCTTTTAGGTGCCTAGAGGTCACTACATTAGACAGTACTTATCTAACGCCTCGATTTTTTTCTTTGCTTTCTCTATTAGAAATAGGAGTATGAGTTATTTCATATCTGTTTTTTCTCACACTCTGCAAATGAAAAAAATGGGGGGAAAAGCAAATTGTTTTCTTTAATTATTCCGATATTAAACAAACTATATTTATTTATTAAAAACAAAATGTTCAGAGCTTACTTAAAAGAACATCAAATTTGCATAACAGGAGTAGATAATAAAATCTGTGATATATTCTTTTTGAAAATAATCGAGCAAATAATATTTTCTTAGTTTATAAATGTAAAGAGAAAGCAAACGTGTAAATTTGAGAAAGGCTTCACAGAGGCCATGATATGCGCTTTGAGAGATCCCTTGGTCATCACAGAGGGATTCTTTCTCTTGGAGCAACTCTGCAGAATAATTTTACCATATAACCTGTGACTGCTTTCATTACAATATCATCCACATTGAAGCTCAGATGATAATTTCTCTTTTTCTTGGGCAGAATTTAGTACTATTTTATGCATAATTTAGATTGTATTGTTACTAGATAGATTTTTAAAAGAAATAGGTTTTTGAAACTCCAGTTTCATTTTATTCTTGAGTTCTGATGAGTTTTATACATTTGTTAATTAAATATGACAATGAAACATAGCAATAAAATCTGGAAAATGAAAAGAAAGAGAGTTAACTTATAATTTTGTTTTTAATATTCTGTAAAGTCATTCAAATATGAGAGGGCCTATGTTCAATTTTAAATTTTCACAAATGTTGTAAAATATATGTGCACTTAGGATCCTGGGTTCCCTTAGCACTCTGAGGTTCTTCATCATGAAATAGGAGCAATACTACCTACTCTGCAGAACTGTTGAGAGGATTAACTCAAATAAATACGTGATATATAACATTGTGTGAATATTACAGCAGGCTCTTAGTAAAGGTTAGTTACCCTTTCTCTTTTACTCCAATTGCTGCTTATTTTTCTGTTTCTTAAAAAAAAAATCAAGTTCTTTCTTCAGTCAGAAAAACAGAGGAAGAAACATTTTTCCTTCTTTCTTAAGGAAACCACTTAAAAACAAAAGACAAAGTTGGTTCAAAAAATAATACATCAAGAACAAAATCCTACACCTATAATTTAGATAGGTATATAAATGTACGAGAGAGATGTATGAAATAACATGGATTTAGGTTCTTGCATCATGATTGTTACTTGAAGTAGTCAAAAAATAAATAAAAACTGAAAATTTTTGAAAGGAACATACTGTTTCTTGCCAACAGATTAATCAAAAGAATTCACTCACCGACGAATTAAATCAATAAAATCATAAAAGAATAAACATTATAGTTTTAGAATAGTGGATGTATATTTTTATCAAGAAAAGTACAGACTAAATGATTGTATTTATTCTTATGCACACTTCCAATTTATCAGTAATTAAGACAGTATTTTAAGCTAGTTAAGATAAAATATTATCTGTCATTTAAATTGTTTAAATCTCCTTCACTAGGACCCTAAATGCCCCAGTAGGACATCTTAGCATAACTAGATGTTTTTCATCTTTTAATTACTATGACTAATTTTTTACAGCTGATTTACAAAACCTTGAATATAATGAATATGGTGACACATTCTTAATTATAATGATGCAAATAGCACCACTCTAATACAGTGTGAGGCTTACATTGAAAAGGAATTTCCCTGGAATTGAAGCTCCTCTGATTGCTTTCCACATCACGTTTTAAACAAACACTGTGGTGCTTTAGCCATGACTTGGTTGCCTAGGATACACAGTTAATGTAGCCCTAAGATGCTTCTACCAGTTAGGCTTTGAGACCATGTCTGCAAGTGCTGCACATAGCTGCTTTTAATAAATTAGAAAAATTTAACAGAGTTTTTGTTGAGGGGAGCACATTTTTATTAATGAAATAATCAGCTGTATTTTTCAGTGTTTACACTGAAAATAGTTATTTTTATTTTATTTTAGGTAAGTTTTCGGTGAGAAGATCAAAAAGGACTGTTTTTTATACAAATGCAAAGTTGATTCAGTGACCTAATTCTAAGACACATTCTCAAAAAATATAATTTTTGTTGTTGTTGAAGTACTGGAAAAGGTAACTAGCTAAATCACAGTGAGTCATTTCCATAAGCGTCTTCATTTGATAGTGCCTTTTATTGGTGGATTTTTATTTGGTCTGTGTGGTAAAAACATAGTTTATTTTCATTAAGATGTTTGAAAGTTTCATTTATTATCATAAATGTATTACTATAATAAAAATAAACATTAGCAAAGAATGTTTGCAATGGTAATTAATGGGAATACTGATGCTAAACCACATAAATATAAAAATTTGAAACACTATATGTATAGGTTATTATATCTTTTACATTAACAAGCTATCTTTCAATTCCTGTAATTGTACGTTTTTAATGTTTCACTGAAGTTTGATTTTGGTTTAAATATGAGATGGAAATACAAAGCTAGTTATAAATTTTAGTAAACTTTAGGTTATCTGATTTTAAAAATTAGTAGTCCTCTTGCCTTATTCCTATGAAAAATTGAATTGTCTTCCTGGTTGATTTGAGTGCAGATAAAATTGGAATTGCTGAGTGAGTGGGAAGATCCAGTTTGAACCAGCAGGTGGTGCTTGAGTTATAAATGCATTTAGAATAGAGATTGTTGAAAATCTTGCAAAACTTTCAGGAATGGTTGTTCTTACTAATAGTTCCTTTTTTTCCATAGGGTTCATTACATTTTAGAAAGGAAAATATCATTTAGGGCTTCTAAATTGGAAGCCCTAATCCCTTCACTGGAATTGATAAGTTTAACTTCATTTTCTATCTCCCTCACTTCTCCTTTTCTCTAATCATTGTTTCCTGTTCTACAGTAACTTCTGGCAGCTCTTCTTTCAGGGAGAAAGAATAAAATCTTTTCTCTAAATCAGAGGACCTGGATAGTGAAAATGGGAATATATTGTTTCTATAGCCAGGTATCCAGAAGATGTTTAGGCATATTGCCTGCAAGTGTACCGCTTTCTCACCTGGGTAAGATTCGAGGAGGTTCCTAACTTCATCTTGAAAACTTGGTATTATGTTCATGACTCTGCTTTTCAAGTTCAGTCTTCTGGGCCTGAATCTCTTTTTGCTTGTAATGTTAGCATGCAGCTTACTAGTGACTTCAATTTCTTATGTCCTCAAAATACATATAGTCTCAAAGTTAACAAAGTTATGCCGTATGTCATCTGTCACGGTGGAAGCGATGGCATTTATGTACTAAATTTCCCAGAAAAACATTATGTGTTCCACCAAATTGAACAGAAAAATAAAAGACATTATTTATTGAAAGAAGGTGCATTTTTGATTTAGATATACTAACGCTAGTGAATGAGCTTAGAACCTAAAAACAAAAGACACTATATTATTGGCCATCTAGTGTTATTTCTATCAGCATATCAATATTTTACTATCATATTTTAATTACTAAATATTAAATCTAAAAAACGTGCTGGATGTCTACTCTTCATACACAAGTAATCATATAGAAGCTTATAATCACATTTCTTCATTCTAGATAATTCCCTTATGGGTTTTTTTGTTAAATGATATTTTGTTTTGTAATATTGATGGTTGTAGAATTATGATAATTTTAAGGCCCTAGAGTCTAATTTATTTGAACAGTCAGATTTCTGACATTTTAGCTTAGGATGATAACTGTAAAACTGTAAAGTAACAGGTATGCTGTGATCTCAGTTTATTGTGAATTATATCAGATAACTATTTGACATAGTTATCTGATAGGTATAGGTTCTGCGGATAGTTAATTCGTTTTTAATAAGCAATCTGAATAAATCATTTTTCCCTTACAAAATCTCTTTTACTCCCATTTTTCCTCAGTAGGAACTTTCCCTGCCAGAGTTAATATTTTCAACCAATTATTGCAGTGATTTTTTTCCTGAGCTCTGATTCAAAGTGATCAGGCCAGTTAGTATCAACGATGGCAGAGTAAAGGGCGTAAAATAGCATACCTTTCCTTAGATTATGTACAGGTCTCCCTCTGTGTGATGAACATGGCATCACATCCTTCTCTACACAGATTTTTCTTTTCCCTCCTAGAATTACACCGAATATAGCATTTGTCAGTTATAATTCAGGCTATACAACTAGGAGTCTGCTAGGGCTTTGATGAAGGGAGGGAAGTTCAGTTGTCAGCGTGAGCTTCGTTAATTCACATGTCACATTAATATTCCAGGTTCTACGTTCTGTGATTATGTTAAGCATAAAATACAAAAAGTAAAGATGATTCATTCAAACTCCAACTTCTGTTGAAAAAATGACAACTGAAATCTAAAGTCTTAACAATCTTGGGTCTAAAGAGTTAATATTTGTTTTTATACATGGGAACTTCACATGAGAACTGGTGAAACAAATTTCTCCTTTTCTGGTTCATCTTTGGGCACTTGAATTTATAGAGAAGAGGAATGCAAAATACTAATAAAACAGTTCCTTCTCAGATCGTAGAGTGCCGAACATCAAACTCAAAGGATTAGGAAAAAGACTCCTCTTGTAAGTTTATAAGAAAGGCTAATATTTCTTATCAGTTCATGACACACATTTAACTTTTCGTTCTTCTGATGCATAGGAAGCTTGTTGTCAGCTGGCTGATTTCTTACACACCAGGCCAACTCTTCTGTCTCAAATCTGCATAGTGATAAGTTTTGAGAGGAGCAGGGTCCCTTTGGGGATGATGAAATTTGCTTTTGCTATTTTTGTTATTCCTTTTTCACAGGAGGCTGTATAATAATTTTCTGCTCTAGGGTCTTGAAATAACATTAAAGATTGACAATTCAGTTAGGCTTGTCACTCTAAGGACCAAAGTTGACTCATATTGCACAGGGAAATGGTGACGTACACATGATTTTTTAAAAATACATTTTGCATATAAATATTATTTTTCCAATTACAGGTGGCATTTTGAAATGCTTTCCTACGTTGTGAGTCATTCAAACATGTTATAAAAATATATATTTTATCTTTGTATCCTCGTGCTCTTTTCTAGGGTGATTTTGGTTTTTGGTGTAGCTCTTAGAAACTTCTTTCTCAGGCAGACACCAAGCAGATGGAAGCACAGGAAAGTTGGGAGACTTTATGTTTTGGAGGTAGGCACAGACTGAAGGAAGGGAAAGCCCTACGTTAGATATAACAGGATTGTGGAAATAGAGTAAAAATGAATTCAGTTTGATTCATTTTTAGTCTTTATACTGGCTACTTAATACAATATATGGACGTGAGAGTATGTTCTACCTACCTTCAGTTCTTTTTCCTTCCTTCTTTCCCACATCTTCTCATCCACAGAGATGAAATTGCTTTTTGATTTCTGTGCTTGAAGAAGAAAGTTTGTCCTGTCTTCTATTGCCCTTCCACCAGCTCTACCAATGTGATCACCGAGCTTGGAAAAAGCATATGGATTCATTACGTACATTTTCTATGTTATTCTCTGGGAAGTATAAAGTCCAGGGGGACATCATTTACAGGCAGGTATACAGAACCAATATCAGAGGAATGGAGAGGAAATACAAAGTGAGAAGGGGACTAGAACATAGTTATAGATGTGATGAAGCCTTCTGTCTTTTGTTTTTATTTCTGAACAAAATAGTTCCTTTGGTACTTCTCACAGAGTCCTCCCCTTTTTAGGAGGAAGACTTGGAGGCTTGGAGAGGATTGCCATGTGAGAAAAGAGCCATTGTAGATACAAAAATAAATTTTCACTTAGAAATGCAAGTACCTACAAAATATTTAAGGAGGCTAATAAACCCTTAAAGTATAAAATAACACTTTAAAATCTCAACCTAATTCATCAGCCATACAATTATGAGTTTGAAGTAGAAGTATACATTCATATGTTCTTTTGCATATCACCTAGTATTGACCTAAAATGCTCATTATTGATGAATTAATACTATAAACATTTGTATAATACTCCTGTTTAATAATGAGCAACATTGGTACAGATAGTTAATTTCAAAGTTTATTTGAAATTTTAATGGCTAGAAGTAAGTCAGAGGACCTATTTATATTTTCATTTTATCTACTCCAAAATGACTGTTAATTTTTACAAAGAATCTCTCTAATCACCACAGTATTACTAAATAGAACCTATTTTAATTAGTAGATCATATCATCAATGTAAAAACCAAAATTTACTGGTAGTTTGTTTGGAATTCAGAAATAGTATGGACCTGAGTCAGTTGAGTTTCCATATTAGACAACAATGACAACTTCCTTTACTATAGTATCATTACTAACATAGAGTATCTTGACTTTTTAAAAATATAACAGTTTTATTGAAATTTAATTCACTTAGCACACAATTCACCTGTTTAAAGTGTATGATACAATGGTTTTTAAGTACATTCACAGAGTTGTGCAACCATCACTATAATCAACTTGAAAACATTTTCATCACCCCCAAGGTCAAAAGATTCATTGATATATTTTATTCTAAGACTTTTATATATTTTACTCTTTCATTTAGGTCTATGATCTATTTTGAGTTAATTTTGTGTGTGGTGTGAGGAAAGAGTCCAGATTGATTCTTATACTTGTTGATATCCAGTTGACTCAGTACCCTTTGTTGAAAAAATTATTCTTTCCCACTGAATTATTTTGAACCTTTGTTGAAAATCAATTACTGTAAATGTGAGAGTTTATTTCTGGTCTCTCAGTTCTATTCCATTGATCTATGTGTCTGTCCTTCTTCCAGTACCACACAATCTTTGTTACTGTGCCTTTGTAGTAAGTTTTAAAATTGGGAATTGTGACTCCACCAACTCTGTTCATTTTCAAGATTGTTTTGGCCTTTTTGAGTTCCTTGATTTTTCATATGAATTTTAGGATCAGCTTGTCAATTTATTCAAAAAAGGTAACTGGAATTTTGATAAAAATATGTTGGATTGGTAAATCAATTTGGAGAACACTGTCATTGTAATAATATTAAGTATACTGACTCAAAAACATGGGATGTCACTTTTTTCATTAATATTTAGTTCTCTTTAATTTCTTTCCACAATGTTTTGTAGCTTTTAAAGTATCAGTTTTGCACTTATTTTGTTAAATTTATTTCTAAATATTTTATAATTAAATTGTCTATGCTATTATAAATTGAATTGTTTTCTTAAATATTTTCTGATTATTCGTTGTGACTATATAGAAATAATACATTTTTATTTTTGTATACTGATCTTGTACCCTGTAAAATTATTGAACTCATTTATTAGTTCTAATAGTTTTAAATAAATTCCTTAGAATTTTCTAAAACAAGACATATCACCTGAAAATAGATATACTTTCACTTCTTGCTTTCTAATATGAATGTGTTTTATTTAGTTATCTTGCCTAAATGCCATGGCAGTAATTTCCAGTCCAATGTTGGGTAGAAACAGCAAGAGCAGACATCCTTGTTTATTTCTAATTTTATGGGAAAAATATTCTGTATTTCACCATCAAAATGGTGATGTTAAATGCCCTTATCAGATTGAGGAAATTTCCTTCTATTTCTAGTTGAGTGTTTTTATTAGGAAGAAGTGCTGGCTTTTTTCCCTGCATATATTGAAGTAATCGTGTGGGTTTTGTTCTTTGTTCTATTGACATGATACATTACATCAACTGGATATAAAACCAGACTTGCCTTTTTAGAATAAATCTCACTTGGTCATATTTGATAATCCTTTGTATATGCTGCCAGATAAAGTTTGCTAGCATTTTCTTTAGGAGCATCCTCTCTTTTACAATACAAAACATTTGTAAAAATCATGCTAAAAGACAGATCGTTAAAAAACAGTCTATGCATCCACCTTTGCTTTATTTCCATTCAACATGTTTGACATTAGCAGCAAAAATGAGGAGATACAAATGTGAAATATTTGGTGTATTTAGTACACCTGTACATTAGTGGCATGGCTAAAGACAAGCATAAAATACCAAAATCATACCAATCCTAAACACAAGGTTGTAGCCAGAAGAAAATATTTTTTAATCTGAATCTCCATGTTCCAGAAAGAAGATTTCCCTGCCTCCATTGTGAGGTAAGAAAAAAATATAGATATAGGTACAAATATAGATCTATATCTATCTACTATCTGTTATCTAATCACCACAAAATTACATCATATTTGTCAAGGAATGCTATTTTCTAGGTCTTGCATGGAAATCAAGGATGATTACAAGAAACTCTTGCCTTGAAAGAATGCATATTCTACTACAAGAGGCAAAAGCATTTAATATTATGACATGGAAAACTATAGTTTGAGGTAGCTTATGATAAGTGGGGTAAAGATGTATAATGAAACTCCCTTGCACATTCAAAGGAGAAAGAGATTTTTGTCTATGGGAAATGAAAACAGATTATTCATGGAGGAGGCTGTTCAAGAAGAAGGGCTTTGGCAAGAATATTCAAGATGGAAAAACATTATGAACAAAAGCTTCAGAGGCAGAAAAATGTGGGGTCATACTTGTGGAACATCAGACAGTTCAGTTTGGCTAAAAAGTAGAGTGTGTGAAAGAAAGTGGTCAAATATTCTGCTGGGAAATTCAACGAAGGAGATCATGTTCTGGGGGCCAGGAAAACCAGGGAAAGAGGTTTAGCCTTGACTTGGTAGGCAATGCAGAGCCTCTGCAATGTTTTCACTGAGGCTGTGCCATAACACAGCCTGCAAAATCTGTTAGATGGAAAGCACAGGTATCTGTAAAGATTTTAACCCAAACAAAAGACTGTCTAGTAAAGGTCCAGGCTGTGACAACCAGCCTAGCAGATCCTCTTCTGGAAACAAAGGGAAACATTGTTTATCTTATCAACGGAAGAGGTTTGCTTATATTAATTCAGGATTTAATAGCAAGCTAAGCCACAGGGAGCTGCTGTCATGATGAAAAACGCCACTAGAGTCCTCCTGGAAAAGGTACTTCTGATGTTAAAGACCTCAGGGAAAGGTTTCTGGGGAATCCATAATTAAATGTCACATCATGGCAAGGGCAGAGGGAAAAAAAATGACTCTGCTTGGAAAATGACAAAATATAAATACCTGGTCAAAATATTTTTATAGCTTATTTTTAAAAAGCCTGAAGAGCCTCCTAGTGGCCTGGACTTCCAATTAACCAGCTTCAGTAAATAAAGTGTTAACAAAACAAAGGTAGTGAATGTACTTCAACTGTGTTTAGTTAGAAAGTGCTTGTGGAAGTTCTGAATTTGTGGATGGAATTCTTTCATTCTGGATTGATGGCTGGAGAAAACTTAACAGATTGATGCACCAGTGATTCATTTTCTAACAGTTTAAAATATATTGTGATAAAATAATTGTAATTTTTCCCTCAGTTTCCCTAATTTAGTTTGCTTATTTAAAAAAGAGAGAAGGGGGAAAAATCTCCCAAGTTTGGCTTTTGGTTGTATAGTCTGAGAAGAGACTACTGTGATTCAAAAATGGTTCATCCCTCCAGGTGTGTCTAACTCATTGCAATAAGCACATAAAGCATAAAGGCAGGTAAATTAACACACAGTGCTTATCCCCGGAGTCTGCTATAGTAGCCAAAGAATTCAAATTTCTACGTATCACTGAACTAGGTAGTTAGGAGGAGTTCAGTGATTTTGTACTGTACTAGGTTTGATCATACATTAGAGGTAACTGACAAATTGTGACTTCTCTGTTCTTTAACACTGGATGTCTACTGTCATCACCTTCTTAGGTGACTTTTACAGTTCAAAAATGGATCATTTTTTGCACGTAGTACATTAAAGGATAGTTTTGTGCATAGAATAAATAAGGATCTGATGATAAAGTCAGGACCTGCCAAAATAGAACCCATATCCTAACCAAGATTTTTCCTAATTCTCTCCCACCCCTCTCTTCCAAATAAATACTGATTGGAAAGAGAATAAAATGAATTATAGACAAAAATAACAAAAAATATCAAGGATAGAAGTAAAAAAAAAGCAGAATGAAGTTTAGGGAATTGACAATATGGAAAACTAAAGTTATGGTGAGAGGCAATGATGTCTAAAATGAAAATATGCCTGTTATTCCTCATACCATAGTTCATAGGCTAGAAAGCACTCACATGTTTAATTCTTAGACAATGAGAAATTTTGGAATTGAAAGAGAAAACGAAAGGATAAATTGTTCGCAAAAACTAGAAAAGCTGTACATAAGGTGGAAAAGGTAGGGGCTAAGGATTAACACCGACAATGAAGGACCAAATGAAAGTAGGTGAGATCAAGAGGGAGTCAGATTGTCTCCTATGACAATTTGAAGGCCTACAGAAAAATAAAGTTTTGACCTTACAAAACCCACAAAGTTATTATTATCATGCGAAAGCAAACTATTAGATTTATGAAAACTGTTAGCATACAGGTATGCAATTAGTTATGAGAATGACTAAATACATACAAATTTGATTTAATAAATATTTTATAAACTAATAGAGTCTAATGGGGATAGTTATGAGTACATAAGTATTGCATCTTAAATATGGTTAGAATCAACATTGCCATAATCCGTTAACTTGTCATTAAGTGGCATTAACTGGATCCTGGTGCCTAGCATAGTGTCTGGCGTGTAGGCAATCAATAGCTACTTCCTGAGTTAATATATAAATAACTTCCAGCCCAGTTCTTTCACAGAGAAAATATTATTAACCTTCACCCAGCAAATATTTCTTATGTACTCACTGTGAGTCGGATAAAAGGGACACACTGATGTTCCAAGGGATTGACAGTCTTTGAAATGGCATAAGTGGGCTCATTAGCGTCTTCTTATTTGCTGTGGTCTTTCATATCAGCTGTCCAACTCATGGAAGCATAGTCAGGACCCAGCTACGAAAGCCCAAGCTACAAAGACTGAGAAAACTAGGAAAACTTCTATCCCTGAGGAAGTTGAGCCTGTATCCATAACCTGCCTCCCTATAATTCCTGGAACCCTTAGTGGAATCTTCCCACTCCCTCCAGGCCCTCTGGTGAACAAGCAGAACTGGTCTCACTTCAGTTTTTGCATCAACCAAGTCACAGAGATAATAACTCACTCTATGATGTTCTCCATCTTTTCTGAAATATGATTTGCTTCATCCTTCTCTCTGCTTTTCCGGGAGCCCATTCTACTTTCTTTCTTCTAAGCAAAGACTTAGAAATGTACAGCATATATATTTTCCCTTTACAAGGCTTCCAACAGTTTTATTTTGAAATTAAAACTCTGGCAATCATCAACAAGGGCCCTGGGGAAGAAGAGGGAGGAGCGTGGTTAGGAGAACTGAGATTCTCTGTTAACATTAAGGCAGATATGATTGTACTAGGTCATAAATATGTAATTTTTCTATTTGTCCCAATTGATAAAATATAATTAACAACCTTTTCAAAATACTTTGTTCAAGCTCCTACTACATGCTATAATGCTATCTATTCTATATACAATTTCTTACTTAATCTTTATGATGATCTTTTTAGGTAGGTAGTATATTCCCATATTAGAGATGAAGAAACTGAGAGTCAGAAAGTTTAAGAGATTTCTTTAATTTTTTTCTCATACTTGGATATATTATGGATATATCTCTAAACCCTTATATTTTCCTTCATAACATGTTATTGGCCATATAAGAAAGCAAATATTTCATTTTTATATGACACATTGGTGTAACAAATTCCCCTTGAGAGTTCAGGCATACATTTCTCCTTCACTTTTGATTTGTGCTACTCTTTTGCAAAAGAGCAAAGTTATAATTTTTTTCCCATGAAAGTAGCTCCTGGTTTTCTCATTTTATTTTGGAGTTTCACACACCTGTTTCCACTGTTCAGCCCTAACATAAGAAAATCAGAAATAGATATCTTCTATGCTATTTTGGATAAATTATTCCTCTAGATTTGAGGGAGTAGTTTGTATTATGCCTATAAAATTATTTGAATAAATTTGTACATAAATACATTTCCTCCCCTCCACTTTAATATAGAGATTTACCTGGTAGACCTATGTTTTAATATTAGCTGCTTTGCTGCGGCATGTCAGTGTGGGAGATTCTTTGAATTCCTCAACAAGCTGTGGGTACCAAAACTTGTACAGAATGGCTATTGAGACACTTCTTTTGATGGAAATTTTCCATTGTTGACCCTTAAAGACCCATAATAAACTCTCACTTCAGCAATAGATGGCAACAGTTGAGTTCTACATTCTAAATTTAATTTATTTTTATCATTATTATTTAATAATGGCTTTAATATTTAAAATCATGCAAGTATCTAGCAAGTAGTGACATGTATAGAATCCTGAGCAGCTTGTCCTGGAGTATAGTCTAAATTATGTTCTCTGAGAATGATTTCGTGGTGAGTAAGCACTCATTAGCTCAAGGGACAAATACACCATTTACTCTATCATGTCATATTTTCTTCTCTGAACAGCTGCTACTTATTATTCATATTACTTCATTGTCGGTGTCGGTGCTTTGTACTATCAAATATATCATAGCATTTATTCACATCTTTGCTTCATTCACATAAAATCTGAGAAAAAAAGCAAGACATTTTTGCATTCCTTTCTTTTAGAACTTCCTCTTCATTATTTTTCAGCTTTGAAATTGCATTGCCAACATTCCATTTTCTTTATCTAAGGTGAAAATGTTTTATCCTTGCTGAGGCAACAGGAATGAAATAACAGCAGCAGAAAACCACTGTTCTCTCATTGGGGAAAGAGTGGGAATTGTTCAAGAACTGACTCTGCCTTTCTGGGCAGAGTTCTCTGTTTCTCCCTCAGGGTTAACTCCAACCGATATAATTGCTTTAATGGCCTACAGAGTCCTATACTCAGAGATAGACGCTTAGATTTTATTGATTCCAAGTTTAATGTTTCATATAGTAAAACATGTCAGATGAGGCAGGTGTCAACTGTCAGATTTCTGAATACTACACATTACATTTTTTTAAATTTAAATAAACTAGTTAGGAATTCAGGCAAATTTCTGTAACATAAAGAGGTAGCACGATATAGTAAGGTATGGTGGAAAATGCATAGGTTTGGGGTCAAACTGATTAAGGTTTATATCTATGTTCTACCCACTTCAGTTATGGAACCTAAAACCATTGACTTCATTCTCTGAGATTCAATGAAATGGAAATAATAAGACTCACCCTGAAGGGTTGTCATGGGAAATATATAACATATCAGGACAATGGATGCCGCACAATAGATGTGCAAGAAGTGGTTCCTTCCCTTTCTTCCTTTTCTTCCCATTCCTTTAAAAAGACATTTATTGAGCCCTTAGAGACTATGCATAGTTTAAGGAGACAATGATGAGGAAAAGCAGATGCACTACCTGCTCACTGGGAGCATATTGCCTAACGGGGAGAGCTACAATAAAGAAACACTCATACAAATCGTGGCACACTCTCACTGGAACAGGTGCTGCAGAAGGGAGAGACTTGAGAGCATATTTTAGAAGAATTTGAGCCTGTCACAAAGGTCTGGAAAGACTTAGGTGAAAGGGTGACAACTGAGCTGAGATCTGAGAGATAAGAATGAGTTAACTAGGCAAAGTGGAGACTGAGGAGCTAGTACCATCAACTTCATCGTTATCATCACTATCTCCACCATTATAAAGCATGAGTGAATGAGCCATTTATTGTTTGCCCAGAGAAGTAAAACCACCCAAAAGTTTATAAATCATTGAATTTTTCTGTGCATCGCATCCTTGGCTTTCCTTCTACCTTTCCCTATGCATGACCTAGCCTGTGGTCTCTTGTGAAGGCCACTGTTTGACAGTGGTACTGAGTGGCTTTTATTTATCTTTCAGCTTCTTCATTGCTCTGTTGGGATGGGTCTGATATATTAATATCTCCATCTACTCCTGTGTATACCAGCCGACCAATTACAAATCACTCTCTCCTTCAGCAGAGCCACATCAATCACTCTTTGCCCACATCACCGACTCTAGTTGTTCTGGGCATTGTTAACAGACCACTTGTGTTTCTTTGCACTAAATGGAAATGAGGAAGTACACTTGTATCAGTGATGCAAAGTCTTAATGGTTCATTCCTAACCAGGGCAGATAAGCCCTATGTATGGAGCAGACTGTGGCAAATAAGCACAGTGGCACTGGTATTCATCTACCATGAAATGTCTGTAGAACTTAGTGACATAAGTCAGCTATTATCATATTTTCTGTGCCCAGAGATGCCTCGCTTGTGACTAATGTCCTTATTACAGCTTGAATAAAGAAAAAAGGTAAATGGAGAGCACATGACAGCTTTCCTCATCCACTGAAAGAACATTCTTTTCTTTTATCTTCAGGTATTCACCCAGAAATGTTGCCAGACGTCATTTAGTTAGAGTAATAGATCCTTGAAGATCCTACATAGTTTATACTTGATCAGATTAGCATTTAGTGATTTACTAATTTAATCAAATAAATTAAGCAGCTTCTTTCTTTTTTTTTTTATTTCAGCATATTATGGGGATACAGATGTTTAGGTTATGTATGTTGCCCTGACCCCCCTCTTCCCCAAGTCCGAGCTTCAGGCGTGTCCATCCTCCGGATGGTGCGCATTGCACTCTTTGTGCATGCATATGCCCGTCCCCTCCTCCCCTCTCCCCACTTCCCGATATCCAATAAATGTTATTCTTATATGTGCACTTATGTGTTGATCAGTTAATACCAATATGATGGTGAGTACATGTGGTGCTTGTTTTTCCATTCTTGGGATACTTCACTTAGTAGAATGGGTTCCAGCTCTATCCAGGATAATACAAGAGGTGCTGTATCACCATTGTTTCTTAAAGCTGAATAGTACTCCATGGTAGACATATACCACATTTTATTAATCCACTCATGCATTGATGGACACTTGCTGGGTTGTTTCCACATCTTTGCAATTGTGAATTGTGCTAAGAAGCTTATTTCTTACATAAGTACATCTAAAGCTTTTTACAAGAAAAAGTTGATTATTTATTTATTTATTTTAAATAGACATAAGTTCAAACAAACTTAAACTACCTGAGTTTTATCTGTGATAAGAATAGGGAGGAAAATAATATGTATTCTTTGAGGACTGAAAGGAATTTTAATGATCATCAAGTCCACACCTCATGTTTTATAGATGAGATTACGTGACTTTCCCTAGATCAAGCTGCAGGTGTTCAGGGGAATCTCCAAGCCTCAGGCTGGATGTTTGGATGCAATGTGACATGGCTACTGGTGGCCCAGTTACCTATTCCAGGGAACAGCTACTCCAGAAAGAAGGGGTCTGATTTCTGTTTCTTTATTTACCTTTGACAAAGGCTAATTTGATTCATGGACTATTAGTTGAAAGGAGATTTCAGAGCAACTATAAATTAAACATGTCTACTTTACAGATGGGGAAACAGAGGCTCACATTATTGTAAACACTAACCCAAGAGTGTGTAACTGGTTTGCAACCAGGGAACTGGGCTTACTCAAAACTAACTCATTATTCACCAAATGCCTTCTCTAAGCAAGGCATTGTACTGGACAGTGGGTTATGAAGGTAATTATGAGGATTTGCTCCTTCAAAACTGAGAGCTTGTTTTCCTGATTTCTAGTGAACAGAAGGATTGAAATGTTTATACTCATCAATTAAAAATTGATCCACTTTATGGAGACCTCCATTAAGACTGTTCATTTTTTCTCATTCTCATTCTCAAAGTTCAAAATCCTTAACCAGAATCTACATGGCCTTTATAGTTAACCCTTTGCTTCCAAGCAATCCTTACTCATCTCCTAATATGCTCTCCTCCTCTTCCTGAGCTCCAGCCATGCAAACCTAGCCCTGTCTCTAGCTGGCATCAGGACTACTACATGCTGTTTCCTCTACACTGGCTATTTCTGACTCATTGTTCAGGTCTGAGACTTAACACCCTTCAAGAAAACTTTTCCTTGCCATCCACTCTGATTTGTCACATGCTGTTATGGAACATTCTGACATGTCCTTTATAGCCACAGATGTAACAATATAGTTATTAATGTAATTATTTACTCAAGATTTGTCTTTGTCACCAAAAGATCAGTAATCCCCATGAAACAAGGATCCTGTCATTTTTAAGTTTAGAATTTTATTTTTTTATTTTTAATTATTATGAGCATATAATAGTTTATATACTACATGTGATTTTTTGATACAGGCATAAACCATGAATTAATCAAATCAGTGTAATTGAGATATCTGTCACTTGAGGCATGTATCATTTCTTTGTGTCAGGAACATTCCAATTCCACTCTTTCAATTATTTTAAAGTATACCCTAACTCATTGTTGAATGTACTTACCTTATTGTGCTATCACATATTGTTCATTCTAACTATAATTTGTACACAGTAACCATTCCCACTTTATCCCACACTCCCTGCTACCCTTCCCAGTCTCTGGTAACCATCATTCTACTTTCTTTCTCCATGGGATCAATTGTTTTTAATATTTGGTTCCCACATATGAGTGACAACATGTGAGATTTGTCTTTCTTTGATTGGCTTATTTCACTTAACATAATGTTCTCCAGTTCCATCCATGTTGTTGCAAATGGCAGGACTTCATTCTTTTTGTGGCTATGTAATATTCCATTGTGTATTTATACCACCATTTCTTTATCCATTCATCCATTGACGGACACTTAGGTTAATTCCAAATCTTGGCTATTGTGAATAGTACTGTATTATAATAAACATGGGAGTGCAGATATCTTTTCAATATAATGAATTCTCCTTTGGATATATATACCCAGCAGTGGGTCTGTTGTATCATACGGTAGTTCTATTTTTAGTTTTTTGAGGAACCTCTATACAGCTCTTAATAAGTGATTTCACTAATTTACATTCCCACCAAAAGTGTATGAGGATTCCCCTTTCTTCACATCCTAGCCTGCATTCATTATTGTCTGTCTTTTTGATAAAAGCTATTTTAACTGGGTGAGATGATATCTCATTGTAATTTTGATTTGCATTTCTTTGATGACTGATGATGTTGAACATTTTTTCTTGTAACTGTTGGCCGCTTGCATGTCTTTTTTTGAGAAATGTCTATTCAGATCCTTTGCTCATTTTTTAATTAGATTATTTTTTTCCTATTGAGTAATTGGAGGTCTTTATATATTTTAGTTATTAATCTCTTGCCAAGGTAATTTGCAAATATTTTCTCCCATTCTGTGTGTTATCTCTTCACTTTGTTGATTGCTTCCTTTGCTGTGCAAAAGCTTTTAACTTGGTATGATCCCATTTGTCCAATTTTGCTTTGGTTGCCTTTCCATATTTAAACATGGGAGAATGAGAAAAGGATGAAGGTGAGGAATTGGCCTCATGATGACTATGTCTACATATTATTGCAACATACACATGTAATGTAAACAAAAAAATTGCTGTTCTCTGTAAGATCACCTATTAACTACTGAAAATTGCTTTACTATGGCCTTGTGATTTTTACTTATCATCTGGAATATTTAGCTCTGTAGACATCTACTTGTCTGTAAATTTGCAAGATTTGTATCTAAGTAATTTATCTGAAAGCTGCATTTGCAGATTAGGACCAGTGTTTGAGTAAGATTACTTATTTATTTGAAAAAGTTTTGAATGCAGCAAGGAGAGACTGATTGAAATAATTAGGTGGCTACCTCTTGGTGCTTCCCAGGGGTATAGAGAATTCAGGTTTTTAGTGGTCCTGTGATTACAAAATATGTTAAGTCATGATGTGCATACAGCATGAGTGAATTCATTGTGAATGAAAAAAAGCAGATCTATTTAAATGCATGTTTATGTCTTGTTTGCATATATGAGGCATCTTCTGTGTGCTTGGTGCCATCATATATGGGCAAATATCTGTGCATCACTCAGACACACTCAAAGGTTCTGGTAAATGGATTAAATTCTTCTGGCTGCATTCCCTGTTTTAATACCTAATGGGATTGGTGGTCATCTTTTCCTGGTCATATTCTTGAGCATGCTGTCTTTACTTTTCTCCCCTTTTCTTTATTCATCTACATTCTTCTGTTTGATTTCTTTCTGTAAGAAACCAAAAATTTGATATCAGAGAAAGAAAAACCTTACACAGACTGTGTTTTATTTTATGCTTAATTTTCTCTAGTTATTCGAAGATTAAAAAGTAAAGGTAAAAAAATAAGGCAGAGAACTCTATAATTGGATTAGATATACAACTTGTCTTCAAAATGTTTCTTTCATTCACTCTTTTTTGCTTAACCTAAGCACCCTTTGCTATAATTTAGAAAGGAACTTTGGCATAAAGTCACAGTGTAAAATAACAAAATGATTTATGGCCTGCTAAATATACAAATTCATTTTGCTCTGTGATCACATAGTTCAACCAAAGGACTATTGAATAGATGTTAGGAGCCTTATTGGCCTTGGGTATCCAGTTTGTCCTTCTAGGCCTCAGTTTCCTCATCTGTAAAATGAGAAGATTATCCTAGCTGAGTGAACTCAAAGGTTCTCTTCTAATTATAACTTTATATATTTTACATTTGATTACACAGCATGAGCATTTGGCACTTTGCTGGCAAATTTAATCAACATAAACAAATAACTTGAATGTCAATCAAACTATAACTGTTAATTTAATTAACTAGAAAGATTCTTCTCCAAAATAAAAGGTCAGCATTCCAGTTTGAAACAATATCAGAGATCCTCATTTTACATTTAGGACACTATTTCCTTAACTAGTGCTTCTACCAAAAAAGATATTAACATGTATATTCTAAACACTGTCCCCCTTCAGTGATGATTAGTACATATTAACTAAAAACAGAATGAAATTTTCCTTCATTACCTGATTTTCTGGGAATAATTCCCTTTGAAACAGGGTGACTATAACATAATAAAATCTCCATAAATTGCATTAAGTTTTCTGAGCAGTGGAAATGTTCCTGGTAAATTTTGTATATTTTTCATGTCTTCATTCTCAGCTGGAGATAAAGAGTTCCCAAAATAAATAAAACTGTGCTGAAGTTTGCCCCCAGTCCCCTGTCTCTGTGCTCTTCTTTTGTTCTGATCAGAAATTTGTCCAACTGGAAATCTGGAGAACTAGACTCAGTTGATTCTGTCATTCCATCACAGGCTTCTTCCAGAACGTGGAACTGCCCTACCCTTATTTGCCCTGTACCACAGCAATTTTTCTTTGCCACTTGTCTTTCTTCACATAGGCAGACCATTCTCTCCTTCTATCTCTTGTAGCCCTGCTCAGTACTTTGGACTTTCTGCTGACTCCTGTGTCACATTGTCCAGGCTAAGTGACTTTATTTTGCTCCATATTTAGTGATAATTTATTAGTACGACAACACTTTTCTCATCCCTAATACCAGACCCTTATGCTTCCTGTATTTTAAACTCAGGTAATGAATTTCCTGGTAAGAATTTCCTCTGTCACTGGATTGTATCACCTTTGCAAATTGGAGGTTACTAAACTAAGACAGAAAATTCATTTCCTTGGCATAGTCAAAGTATTATATTTTATACATAAGAAAACGTTAGTTTACAGTTTGAATGGGATATGCTAATTTTCTAAGAACTAGAACACAGTACATTATAAGTAGTAGTGGATATGTACCAAAACAATTTTATATCTATTGAGAACTCAGAAAGCACTTCTGTGCCTCAAAGGAATCATTATGCACACTAATTATTGTGCTACACTGCAGAAATAGTGGTTAGTAGAGGTTTCTTTTGATAGAAGGGCAGATAAATCAACTTCCCTGTAGTTAATTCTTTAGATGGTGCATAATCCTTTTATGCAAATGGCAGTCTTCCTGAAGTTTACATTGAGATCTACACTCTAACAGAGTTAGGATATATGGAAGAAAATTCAAAGCCAAGAAAGTTCTTTGTCATATACTTGACCTGGGGATCATTAGAACATTTCAGCATAATTTAACTGCCAGTAGAAAGAACAGTGCTTTACAAGAGCTAACTAAAGCAGTTGGAGGAAGAATCATATTAAACATGATAGTTCCAGAAGAACATATTTAAAAAAACAATTGTAAAGCTAGATGTTCAGCCAGGTGACAAATGTCTTTCTTGTATCTGTGAATTCTGGTCACAAACTATAGAAGTGTAGTTTCAAGTTTCAAAATATGATTCCAGGATCATGAAAGTAGGGACATATCTAAAATAGGACTGTACTAGTTATTATACTGTTAATCAAGGACAAACTATTTTCTTTTTTGAAAAGGAAATAACTGATATGACCCAGTTTCAAATGGTCTAAATATTCTCATTTCCACTTGTTGCTTGCCACAGAGGATCATACCAACATATGATGTGTTTATCAGTCACTTAATACATACAAAGAGATGATTATAACTTGATTTAATCTAACATTTATTAATTTTCTAGACCTTCAGAAAATAGCTTTACTCGAATCCACCATTATTGGCCATGATTTTTTAGAAGTAAAAACAGGTAAGTATAACTATCATTTCTCCCTACATGCAGGAATGTTGCATCCATTTATTCAATTTACTCAAACAGGCCTTAATTAAGTTACCTCTGTGAGTAAGGCCCTGATATGCTAAGAATCAGACACTGAGTAAGACAGAGATTTTCAGCCAAGGCATCAACAGTCTAGATAAGCAGATCAACAATGTTGTCATATACAAGAGAGAAAGAGCATATCCTCAAGAGAGAATAACAGCAGCAAAGCCATGGAAATGTGAACATTTAAGGGGATTTGGGAATAAAATATAATAGCTACTAAGCACTGCTGTAGGCATGATGCTAAGAGTTTCACATATATTATTTTATGCCATTCCCACACTGTCCTTCAAGTTAAGTTTGCTTTCTATATTTTACATATAGGAACTAAGGATTAAGGGGTTAATAACTTGACCAAATTGACACATCTAGTAAACTTCACAGCTGTGATTTAAATCTTTTTCTAACTCTGAGGCCTGTGTTTGTTAAAACACTGTGTGGTAACATGAGTGGTTTAGCATAGCCGGAGAAGAGACTTCCGGGAAGGGTGGTAGGATCATGATCTCTTTACCAGGCTGGTAACAGGCCTGTAACAGGCCTATGGACCATGTGTGCTGTGCCTGTATTTTTCTGATCCTCAAAATTTCATTCATGAATATAAGTTATTTCCAGGATTATTGTAATACCAAATACCTCTTCTGTCAGATTTCTGAGAGGAAAACAACAAATGCTTTCTGGTATCTTAAAAATATAGATTTGCATTCTTGATGTGACTTCTTATAACACAAAACAAACCAGTTTTTAATATGTAGACTATTGACCTGAACACGTCTCCTTTCTTCTCGTCTTTCACCGTTCACTTCCACAGACACACGCCACACCTCATCATAAGCAGAAATCCCTGCATGATCTTGCTTTTCAGCATTCCACTCTCCAACCACCAGCTACTTTCCCCTAGTTTATATTTAATGCTCCAAACCTAAGATATTCTTCAATCCTACACAGCAATGTAGTTGTTGAGCCAACCAATTCTTCCTTATTTCTCATTCCATTAATATTTCTTCCTTCTGTTTAGAAAGTTTAAAGTCCATCTTTGTTATCTCTTATGTATAGCTGTACTTAATTCCTTAATTCCCTTGCTCCTCTTTCTTCCAGACTTTGATTGCCTCCTTCTCCACTCATTTTGCTAAACATGGCAGGAAAAGCCAAACCACGTTGAGTGGCCAACCACTCTACATATACTGCCAACGTCAAGTGGCTCTAGGCTGCCCAGTGATTCCCCTTTCCATTCTCCTTCTCCTTCTCTGCTTGACTTCTCCTTCCCTTCAAATCTTCAACAGTTCCTTCCCAATCCTCAGTCTCAGCTGATTACTTTGCTTCCTGTTTCAGTAAAAACATAGAAACAATTAGAAGAGAATGTTCTACTTACCTCCGTTTACCGACCCCCATCCCTTCCCTTACACTCCAAGAAAGTCCTAGCCCTCTGCTTATATACTAGACACGATCCCTTTTTGCCAACTCATGGGCATTGTTCCAGAAAATCCCACCCAGCCCTCTTTTTAGCACCAACCACTTCTCTTTCTCTAATGGATTATTTCCATCAGCATGTAAACGTGAGACAGGGCTCAATTCTTGAACTTCTTCTCTTTAAAGTGATGCTAACTCACTTATGTATTTCATCCAGACTCCTGGTTTTAATTACTATCTATTAATTAATAATGCTCAAATTTAAATCTCTGCTCCGGGCCTCTCCCTCAGTTCACATTTGAATATTCTGCTGCCTAGTTTATACCTCTAGTTGGATATCCAACAGTCATCTAGAACTTAATTTGTCCAAACTGTTCTTCCTTCCATATTTGATTCATGATCTTCCCTATTTCAGTTAAAAGCAACTCCAAACTTCCAGTGGCTCAGGTTGAAAATCCTGAAGTCATCCTTGATTTTCATCTTCCCCTCTTGCCCCATATCTAATCTGCCAACAAATTGTGTTGGCTCCACCTTCAAAGTATACCTGAAATCTAATCTTTTCTCAGTGTATTCACGCTGGACCAAAATATCATCTTCTCTCACCTGTATTCAAGCAACAACCCTAACTGGTTTCACTCTTTCTGTTTTTGCACCTCTAGGCCTATTTTGAATTCAGTAGCCAGAGTGATTATATTCAAACATAAGTCATATAATATTATTTCTTGCCTTAAAACCCTCTAGTCACTCCTTTTCCATCTAGAATAAGAGCCAAAATCTACACAGTGGCCTCCAAAGCATCACAAAGTCTAGCCCCTGTTACTCCTCTAAGCCATCTATTTTCTCATTGTGCATTAGCTACATAGTGTCCTTTTTTTTTTCAGTTTAAAAATATTAAGAGAGTACAAATGTTTTTGTTGCATCACTTGAGATCGGGACTATGTGCCTATCACTCAAATAGTGTTCATTGTACCCTTAGGTAAGTTTTTGTCCTCTTCCTCCTACCCTTCTCCCCTGCCTGATTTCCAGTGACTTATACTTCCCTCTGTGCACTTGTGTGCTCATTGTTAATTCCAATTTATTAGAGAGTACATGTGGTGTTTGTTTGTCCATTCTTGAGACACTCCTCTTAGGATAATGGTCTCATTCTTCCTCAAACAAAGCAGGCAATCTTTAGCCTCAGGACCTTTACTTGATGTTCTCTCTGCTAAGAATGCTGTTCCTCCAGTATTTGCTTTATGTGGTTTCTCAGTTTCTTCAAGTGCTCCCTAAAATATCCTCCTGTTGGTAAAGCCTTCTGTAACTATGCTGTATGCTCTATGAAATTGTAATGCCAATTTCCTCTAGCTCTCCCTATCTTCCTTTCTCTGTCATATTTTTTCTCCATAGGATTTGTCACTATGTATAGTGCTATATAATTTACCTATTTATTAGGTTTATTATCAATGTCCCCACTAATGGTTCTATTAGTGTAAAAATTTTGGGCTATTTCTTCTCCGCTCTATTCCCTGGGCTTAGAATAGTACTTAGCACATAGTAGGAACTCAATAAATATCTCTTAATAAATGAATACATCTGTAGAAAAATGAATAATAATTCTATCACAAATGCAACTAATGTAGATAAGTCAATATTCAAAGACATTGTGTCCAAGTCTTAACCCAAGATAGTACTGAACCTTCTTAAACTATTGCAACTTATATTAATATTTTCTTTTCTTTTTATTCTTTTCATTCATATCATACATGTCTATGTATAGAAAGACAATCCATGTTTTATTTTTATGTCAACACTCCATTCATTACACTTTATTTAAGTTATACATGAATTTTAGTATTTGTCACCTTTGATCTCTTATCACAGAATTTACTATGCAATGCCATGCAAAGGTGAAAGATAGAACTTACAATCTGTTTTTGAAAGGTGAAAAATGAGAGAACATCAGTTGAAACTTTCCTGAAAATATTTCCTTTAGAAAAACTTGAAAAACCAGGAAGAATTTTAGGTACTGTATTTGCAGTAGTTTGGTGATTTTGTTTCATCAATGTTTGCAATATATTTATTCTCTTTTTATAAAAATTAGAGCAAAACTGTACTATCTGTATTATAAATGTTTATCAATATTTTGATATTATATTGATATAATACTGATGTTATCTATTACATTATTTAATGCCAAATCAAAGGTCAGGAAAAAATCATTATTGCATGATTCTTATGATTTAATGTGATCTTTCTTATTAACTAGTTTACAGAATGATATGGTGCTAAAACATGAACCATTTTTATACAAAATACCACTGAAACATCACTGTTTGCTATGTCTATACTTTTTACTTGTACAAATTTATGGTGTACATGTGCAATTTGTTATATGTATAGATATGCATAGATTGTGTAATGGTTAAGTTAGAACTTTTGGGATATCCATTACCCAGATAACATACATTGTACTCATTAACTAATTGCTCATCATCCAACCCCCTCCTTCTCCCTAACCCTCTGTCTCCTTTCTCTATCATTCTGCTCTCTACATCCGTGGGTACACATTTGTATGTATATATTTTTTAAAGGCAATAAACATGATTTAAAATAATTTACCATTTCACCTGACATTTGACATATTGCAGGTACTTTGGGACCAGTTCTCAAAGCAGGCCCATGTAAATTATCAATACTGGAATGGGAAAGAAAGCACTGAAATCAGGGCTCTCTTTGGAGACAGAGGGAGGAACATGCAGACTACCGAATCCAAGTAATATTGTTAGAGTAAAACTGGGAGGCAGGGTTGGGGTTCATTCTTCAAATAACAAACACATTGCCTCAGCCTCAGTGGGTAAATGAAAAGGACAAGGCTAACTAGTAATTAAGGAGAAAGATACAAACCAAGAGAACCAAACATAAAGGACAATGTAAAGTTGCCATATTTTGCTTTCCTCAGGCTCATTTCTTGAGAACTCTGTTATCAAAGGCTTAGTCAACAGTGCCCAGAAAACATGCGTGGGTGTATAGCAAATTTTAATGCATTACAGCTTTCCTTATCAATTTCTTTTGACATATTCTTTAATGAAAATGTTACTTCCATAATTGATGATGTTACTTATTGATTCAATTGTAAGATCAATTTTATCTATTGGTAAAATATGGTATATTAATAATGAAGACATTTATGTTATATGAGGTACTTTGATTTTTTAAATTAGACTTTTATTTAAAGGTATTTCCATAGAGCTATAAAGAGGTCATGAATTTCATTCAGAAATCTTGTTGTTAGTGATATCTGCATTAATGTCTTGAGATTTTACACAACCACATTTGCACATCTATTACATCTAATAAGATAAAGCAAATAGGCAATTGTTTTCACATCGTAGGACATATGTATATATGTAAATTATATATTCTAAATGTGTGTACTGAAAAAGGCTTAGAGATGATAACATAGCAAAAGCAATGAGCATAAAAATTGTGGTTCTAAATATCATTTCTAATTAATAGGAAACAGCTTCTTGGAAGAATGGCTGTTTGCAGATATAAATCAATAAATGCACAAAATGAGTCAGGGATATTTATTGGGTCAGAAAGCAAATAGAAGAACACAGAAACTTACATGAAAAAACTGCAGTAGGAAAAAAACACAAAAACTTACACAAGGAGGGTCTCATTGGCCAATACCTTTTGTGTGTTAAAAAAAAATTGACTGCAGTTAATACAGGCACTGCAAATATGTGCAAATCAAAGAGTTTATAATGATACTAAGAAAGAGAAAGCCAAATAAAAGCAAAACAATGACAGATACCACACATTGGTGGTAACTAGGACACTGTCTCCTTTCTCTAAAAATTGTCAATTAGAATAAAAGAATAAAACATCTTTTTGTAGAAGAATTCTGTATGGAAATTCTCTCATATGCTATAACTAAGAATAATCAACATTTTTGCAAATCCAATGAAGTCACTGATTCAGGCAAAATCATTAATTAATAAAAGATTGGATAAGAAATCACATATCACTGTCTTGACTTATTGTTCAAACTTAGAATCACTAAAAGCAGAACAACCCAAATTTATGTGACACGTTGATCCCAATATGTTGGAAAATGAAATACACAGAATTACTTAAGAAGTAATCTTTTAAAAAAATAAAAACTACCTGAATCTAATCAAGTCTTTAGAATTAACTGATAGTTTACAAAAAATACAGATGATTGTGGAACAAATTAAATGATATCATACATTTAAAATATAGAACATTCTATAAAAATGTTTCTTAATTAAGCCAATGATAGGAAAAATATAGATGGGAGAAGAGGGTTACAAGAAAATAAACTTAAGATATATGAAAATCAATGGCAATGTGCAGACATTTTTTATGTCCTGGTTCAAACAAAGCAACAGAAAAATGAAATTTGGGAGAGAATCAGAGAAATTTAAAAATGATCTGGTTGTTAGATGATACCAAGGAGTTATCCTTAATTTTATTAGGTGTGGAAATGGCCAAGTGTTTATGTAAATAAAAGCCCATATATTTCAAAAATAGATACTGAAGTTTATTAATATATTAATAACATGATATCTGAGATTTGTTTTAAAATACTTTACAAAAAAGATATAAAATACATGATATGATTGACAAAATCTTGATATTTATCAAACTTGGAAAACGGATGCTATGGACTAAGTTGTGTCCCCATTCCCAAATTCCTGTGTTGAAGAACTATACCCCAGGTGACTATATTTGGAAATAGGGCTTTTAGGAAGCAATTAAGGTTATATGAGGTCATAAGGATGGGGTCCTTATCTGATAAAATTGGTGGCCTTATAAGAAGAGGAAGAAACAGAGAGAGACCTGCCTCTCTCTCTCTCCACTCTCTCTCTCTCCATGTGCATGTAATGAGGACAAGCCATGTGAGGTCACAGTGAAAAGACAGCTGTCAACAAGCCAGAAAGAGAGCCCTCCCCAGACACTGAATCAGCCTGCATCTTGATCTTGGATTTTCCAGCCACCAGAACTGTGAGAGATAAATTTCTGTTGTCTAAGCCACCCAGTCTATGGTATTTTGTTATATAAGCCTGAGCAGACTAAGACAATGAATATATGGGAATTTATTATGTTAAGATCTCAAATTTTATGTATTTTGAAAATTAAAAACTCTTCTGCTGAAAATTTCTGACCATGTCAATAAAAACAAAATGTTATTTGAAATTAAAATTCTCAATTTACTCCTCTTAGCTCCCTAACCCCAATCCATCTGATGTTGTAGCTTTCCTGATAATATATATAATCCACTGTAATTTATGTCCTACGAGAGAAATCCCAAGATGCTTAGCCAGCCACTTTTTCCCATAATTAAGCTCCAAAGGAATCTTTCCAGAAATGTCTCCCTCTGTTCTCTGTTACGTATCCTTATCCTTCAACCAAAAGAAGCCAACTTTACATCACCAAAAATGCCCTTTCTCCATTTATACTTGTAATAATTCTTTAAGACCAGCTCAATTTTTACATTAGAATAAAAAAAATAGCTAAGCAGTTACTATACCCAATTACATGCAGCTAAATAAATGAAGGCTATGTAGGTTCTGATATCAGCTTTCAATTTTTCCTTCCTAGGGGACTGGTAATAACCTTTAATCAGTGTGGCTAAGAGATTACTTCAGAGTGAGCTGTAGATCCTCTCCTGTGGATCTCACACTGTGAGCCCCATTGATGCAGGGATATGTCCTAGCTTTGCTGCCTTTGTTGATAAATTCTTAGTTTTTTCACTTAGACACTTGCATCGTGTTCAGCCCATATATATCAAGTGTTATTTTTCTTTTACCTGCCACATTTTCTTCCCCTTTACCACCATCTTCTTTTTCACACACATCCTAGGATTTCAATTTTGACTTTCTAAAATGCATTTTTCCTTATTCTTTTAGTTCATGTAATTATATTCTTACTTACACACACCCAGGTTTCAAGTCTTTGGTTTAAAAAATAAAAACACTTTATCTGTACTTCTATGCATCTTGCCTTTGCTAACTGAACAGCTCATTATAGAAATACCTCCACGTCAGCTGACAGAGATTTAACTCATTTTTAGAATAACTTCATAATATTTCTCAGCAAAGATATATCATAATTTACTTAACTATTTCTCTATTAAAGGATATTTGTTTTTTCTTTCATAGTTTTGCTACCAAAATGGTGCATTAATGAACCTCTTTGTACATAGTAGTGGTTTTACTTCTATGGGAGTGAAATGATTGGCATGTGTGTTTTTAATTTGAACACGTTTTCACATTGCTTTCTAAAAAGTGTGTGATAGTTATTTCTTTGAGCAATGTATGAAAGCACCCTATTACATGGGGGATATTAAGCACTGTCACACCTTTGGACATATGTCCACCTATTGGGGAAAGAAGGCCTGTCTCATGATTACCTTCATTTGCATTCCTTCACACCCTTGGGTGGTTCACCGTATTTCCATGCATCTATTGCCATTTTCATTTGCTCTGTAAATTGTCTGTTCTTATTCTTTGGCCCATTTTTTTGCTAGTATGTCAGCTTTTTTGTTATGAATTTTTAAATTGTTTAGCATGTGATATATAATAGCCCGTTTTATTATCTGCATTATTTTCATTATTATTTATATTATTATTTATTATCTCTCAATTTGACTTCTAAGGTTTTTATTGTTTTATAGTTACATTTTTAATCAACTGGCATTGTGTGAGACAGGGATCCAATGTATTTTCTTTTAATGGATAGTCAATGTAGCATCCATTTACTAAATTAGACCATGCTTTTCAAATGAATTGAAATACCTCCTTAGTGATCAATTACATTCCAAAATATACTGTGATCTATTTCTGAGCCATGTGTACTTCTCTGCAAGTGGCTTTAAAATTTTGCATTCCTATAAAATCTTCCCTCTCACTAGTTGAAAGTTCTGTCTTCTTGCTCTGGGGTCCCATAGCATTTTATTTTTACTTCTCTTATGGCAATGACCTCATCCTATCTCAAGTTATAGGTGCATATGTGCATAAGATATATATACCCACGTGTGTGTGTGTGTGTGTGTGTGTGTGTGTGTATAAAATCTTCTCAATTTCACTGTATAATCCTTGAAGTGAAAATTCACATCTAATTTATCTTTATACCCTCCACAGTTCCTTGAGCAATTTAGACATTTATGACATTGTTATTGAATTAACGAATATACTAATGATTCATTAAATGAATATACTAATGATTGAACAAAAATTTTCAAAACCACAATAGTTTGATACAATTCTAGAAACATGAAGTGAGAGGTTTCTGGATAAGATGTGGTCAGTTTTAATTTTTGTTTTTCTTCAGAAATTCTTGCTATAGTGAATGAAATTAAACCAAGAAATTATATTTATGTCATCTCTTAGTGTTTTATTCATTGGTACATAAATCCAGACTACTCCTTTATGTTCATTGTCCTATATGAACATTTAATAAGTAGTTCAGTCTAATTTAGTACCTCTTTCTACTTATTAAAACCATGAATGATATAACTGAGTTCAGAGGTTTGCAAGATCCAGGAAACTTTGAAATAGTACACCAAACCAGAGAAAAGCATATAAAAGATAGTTTATTAGTATTTTGTCCTTACACATCTATTGAGATGCAGATTTTGCCATAATACAATAAAACAGAGGACACTCACAGCAACTAAAATTTTTCTAACTCATTAATGTGCTGGTATCACACAAATGATGATATTCAAGTCAGCAAAATAGAGCAATTAACAGATGTTTACCTAAAGCTACCTAAAATCATCCAGCTTTCACTCTGGGCCTATAAAAATTTGTAGAAGAATAATTTGTGATAGTCTCTGGGTAAAATAAAACAGAAAATTCTGCCTCATTTCCAACTGTTTTGTGCAATACGATGAGAAATGTTGAAAGCTGGCTCAGTCTTGCCCTTTTTGCTATAATGCTTTCTCTCTTTATACTCAGCATATAAGCTGAATATCAGATAGTATGCAATAAATATGTAAATAAATAATTACATCCCCATATTACCATATAATGTTAAAGAATACTGAGACACAATTCTTGTGTCAAAAAGGCAACCTAATTTGCTTGTTCCAGTAGAGAGCTCAAAGCCCACTGGAGTGACCCATTATTTTCTCTTCAATTGAAGAGAGCTAGAAGCTGTCTCCTTGGAAGTTGGCAGCATTCCCAAACCAGGAGGAAATGTTGATCAAATAAGCTGTACTCAGTAGATATGACAGATGGACAGGGAGTAGATGGGTAAGGTGTCAGAGAGCCAGTCGAGAATCAAGTGTGAATGAAAAGTACAGTTGAACGGGGGCAAAGCCGAGGGATTCTGATAGACAGGTAGATTGGCACAGTATGCAGAATGTTAAATATGATCATTTATTCAGCTCTTTCTGAGATTTCTTATTAAATATATCATAATATTTATGAAATCAGGGAGCTAATATTTCAATGTACTTCTTTTTTAATGACCTGAATTTCCCACAGAAATATTTCTTGTAGCCTGGTGGCTCCAAAAGTAGCAAAACGAGAAAACAAGGCCTTGCCCACCATCGTATGCATTAGATGCTCTTTTTGTCCTTGTTACTTTCCTTCTCTGGCTTGAGCTTTTCAATTGAGATAGATAATGTAGACTTCTCACCAGGAACAAATCAGTAAATAAGGGCAACCTAATAAAATTGAGCCAAGGATCATCAGTCTAATATCAAAGTCTTCAGTTAAATTCTGTGAATGAGACAACAGAGATATCTAGTTCTCAGAGTTCGAAGCAAAGAAACAATCCAAGGAAGCAGCTGAGGGCTTAGAGGAGGTTGCAGGAACAAGAATCTTGTAACCTGCTAGTAATTTTAGTACTATTCAGTAATATTAAAACATTATTCTGGTTCAATCTGATTATTTCATTTATTTCTTCCAGGACAGAAATAAGCCAAAGGTGGCTTGAATGGCTCTGAGTTTAGAGGATAGAGGCAAAAAAGTGACTCTCTTGACAAGAAGGGAAATAAAAAACAGAAGGGTAATATTGACGATAGGCCCAAGAGAATAATATTGCCTCATAAGCAAACACTGGGTCTAACTTGCCTTCTCTGATGAGATATTTTTTCATTTTTTAATAAAAGGAGCAGCAGTTTACCACGGGGTTGCTAAAATGAGATCCATCATAAAAGTGATGAATCAAATATTTGTACCTTTAAAAATGATAAATTAAAAGAATGGATAACAAAACATTTGAGTGATTAGAATCTAAATGAGATGAAATATACAGTATCTATGTAAAATATGCAAATTATGTGATCTTTTTCTTCATTTACTATGTCTTAATGGCAAGAGAAATAATGTACTTCCAATTGATAATAAAAACAGACTGTTTTATTATGTTTACTACACAATGAGCCTGCCTAAGGCATTCTCTAGTTATGTTATACATTATTAACTGTTATAAACCATTACTCTGAATAGTACCCAAGTGGCCTGAAAGTTAATGTATCTCTTTAAGTGCTTTGCTCACTATAAGAGAGCAACTTAGACATTGAAAATAACTGCTTATTCATTGACTCTGACTTTGCCAAGATTAGGATAAAATTTGAGGGGAGCGGAGGTTATAGCATGTTAGGAAACATAAAAGAAAGAAAAAGGGAAAGGGTTAAAGTCACTAAAACAGAAATTCCAAATACTAATTTTATGATACTTTAGGGCATTCACTTCAATAACTATTGTGAAATTCTCCAAGCAATAGGAATATGTAAATTTGTCTCATACACACACACACACACACACACACACACACACACACACACACATCTTTGACAGGCATGAGGCACATGGTTTACTGTTTCTCCAGACTGCAGCCTCTGCCTTGATACAACTGCTATTAATTAAATGATTGGAGAAATGGGCAAGGCTTAGAGAGCTTACTTCCTACTTTCTCTTCCCTCAATCTGTTGAATGTTTTAGATCAGAAAATTTTTCTATGCTTCATATAGTTCCAAAAACAGAGGCGATTAATTATTGATTATCGAATGATTCTCATCCCAGAACATGACGTAAAGGAAGTCTCCAGCCCCCTTTTTTTGTCCCATTTCCTCTAGAATTTAAAAATACACATTTCCTTATGTGACTGAATTTATTTTTTCCTTCAAAAAATATTTATTCACATATTTACTATGTGCCAGACAATATGCCAGGGGGTGGGAGAAAAAGACATATATTCCATATTCTTTTGAAAAAAATTAGAAAACACAACAGAAATTCATGATTTTGTTTCATTTTTATATTACAAATATAATTGATAAGGTATTATGATTTTTAAATTTACTTTATTTCTCATTTTTTGTGAATTTTTCCTAGACCTATGAAACTTTTTTTGATACTACATAGTTCCTCATTTAATTTGCATACATAATTTAGCTACCAGAGCTTGAAATTCATTATCTGGGACTAAAACTGTCCCATGACTTCAATTTCCCTGCAGAGTCTCTTGTTTTCAATTATTTGGGGATGTGAGAAAAAGGAGAGGTAAGAAGAAGAAAGATATTGAAGACGGGATGCAAAGAATGGAAGGAAGAAAGATGAAAAGGAGAAAAGGGTATGAAAAAGGAAGACAAAAGCATTCCCAAGTAGGGAAACAGCATCAGGAATGTTAAAGAAATAAGCACTCTTATAATTCACTGATCCTTTCACACATCAAGCATAGTCAGTCGTTGCTCCCTGTAAGATAACAACTATTTATATCCAAACATTTACAAGAAAATATTTTCTGTGTTTGATAAGCTAAAAAGTATCTGAAACACTGCACTTAAGAAATAACAAAATATTTTTCAGCTATTGCTTTTTAAGTCTTGTTTTCACCAAGCATGACCACTCTTTGAAGTTGCCTGGGACATTTTTACATTCTCACAAATGAATTTCGAGCAACAACAAAAACCTTGTTTATGATGGAGAAAAATTTAACAGGAATTCATGATAGAATTAGACTGAATGCAGTAGAAAGGGGTCTTTAAAATGTGTTAAAACTGGGATGTGGTTACCAAGAAAACTAATATGATCATAAGTTATGTGCAGTATAATGTGCAGACAGTAGGTGATAATTACATTCTATCTGATCAGATCGATCTTAGATTTTATATTCGCCATAGAGGGCCATGGACAAACTATGTTCAGAGGGATGTGAGCAGGAGACTAACCGCCTCCTGTGAGGTTCAGTTCTTGATTAAGCAAGGTGCAAGCAGGATCAAAGGGGACAGAAGGACAGCCTTCATTTATCTAAAGATCTGCCAAGTGGAAAGAGGTGTGTTTTTTCCTGTGGCCCCAAGGAGTCAGTCAGGAAGATTCTGAGAAGTATATCCCAGCTTATTTTTCAGATATTCTCAGGTATCAATAATAGATTGGGCGACCCTGAAAGTTTTAATGCCAAATTACCTTTAGTCACAATTAGCACAATCTGGATAGCGACCTGGCAAGAATGTTGTTGAAAGAATTCACTCATCATAAGGACAGTTGAATGACAGGATTTCTGCATCTTTTATACTCTAAAACACAATTCTCTTAATAGGAATAGAAAACAGAAATATAAAGCTTTCTAGCCTATCAAAAGACATATTTATAAAAACAGCATATTAGTGCAATTTTCCCAAAATAAATAATTTTTATTACCTTATGTCAATGAACCCATCACACATTTGTATTATTTTGTAATACTACATGAATGCTATCTGATATTTCTACTTGAATAATTTATATGTCTTATTCTTTAGAAGGAAAATATGTTCATGTCCCTCTTTAGACCTTAAAGATGGACATAAAGAAGACATGTGCCAGAAATTGCATATGTGGGGGTGGGATGTACACATACATTTGTACAAGGGAAGTTGTTTATTCAGTGATAGAATTCCTTCTGGCTCACACAATTCCTTCTGGTTCATGAGGATTGAAAAGAAAAAAACCCGAGAAAGCTAGGGCAGTAGAGAAATTTTAACTGAGTACAGAAAGATATACAGAAAAATGTGTTACCAGAATCTAAAACAATGTGAAAGGAAAGTTTCATTGGCTTGATAATAGAAGATAATTGATCAGACAGGCAAGAGCTGTTTCTACATTGTGGCCTAAGCAGACTGAGAGAAAGCCATGCTACTGTCCCTGGAGACATAGTAAAATGATACACTAAGAAACAAAGGGAAAATTTACCAGTAGGGCCAGAAGGAGAAAAAGAAACTGGAATCCTTTGTCTTCCTCTTTTGATATTGGAATCTTTCCTCTTGTAACTTTTCCTTTCTCTAGAGCCCGAAAGAGCAGCTATTGCCTTGGGAAAAAATGACATCCTCCCTTAGAGAATTTTACACATTCCTCTAGCTATGCATCCATTGGTCCAATCTATATCTATAAAATTAGTCCAGTTCCTTTAATTCCTGAAGTTTTGAAATGACCACTGGTACCATGCAGAGCCCAAAGCTTATAGTATGCAGTAAAAATAATAGCCAAGGAAGTTGTCCTTCACATTTTTATTATCTGCTTCCATAGGAAAGAAAAATGGAATGACTTCCATTTCCTTTCGCCTCATTTTGTTCTAATACACACTTATTTGGTTTGAGGTGCTATTCCATCATCTCTTTCTGCCATCTACCATTCCTTCCACCTTCCCCACCATCTCCTCCATCTCTATGTTCTTTGCAGGGGGGACATGCTCATGGTTATGGTGGCATAGTAAAACTTGGTGGAGGAGAAACTCCTCTATTTTCTAAATCCATATATACATACAATGGTATAGATGCATGCACACACACACACACAAACACTTAAAATCTCCTTTATTATGTTTTGTCTTCTTTTCCTCATATTTTTTCATTCTTATTTTCTTTCCTCCTCCTCCTATTATTATTAGTAGTAGCAATATTAACAGTTATAGTAGTACAGTAGTAACAGTGGTATCTTCTACTTAATGAACACTGGTATATGTTAAGTTTGTGCTTGTCACATTACATACATTCTGCATAATCCTAAAAATATCCCTGTAATGTTATTATTTCTCCATTTTACAAGAGTGGAAACAAAGGAAAAGAGATTTAGTCATATAGTTAGCAGACAGGATCCCTGCATTAAATTATTCTAGAAGTTAGGGTAATATGAAATCCAAAAACTAACAATTTCTAAAATTAGGAGAATTGGTCTTGATGAATACTGAAAGAAACAAAGGGAAGCTTGCTTTGCATATGCAAATAATAATAAACATTTTTTGCTTTTATAATATAAGGAATAAGTTTTTAGATCAAGATTGGGTTTGGACTAAAGGAACTTTATGGCTATCATCTTATGTAGGCAGTATAAGTAAATAACTAATGAATTAATGTGAACAATTATTATTATAAAATTTTAATCTAGATAAATGATTTTGAAAATTTGATTATCTGCTGTATTCCTACCTAAAATTATCTTCTTTACTGATGTGCCATTCTCTAGATCAGTAATGACAACATAAATAGCAATTACAATTTATCTTGAGAGTACTTTAAAGCTTCAATTATAAGTAGCTGTAAGTGTTTAATGTGTAATTATAACGTAGAAATAAATTAATAACCTAGGAAAACAAAAGAAGGGATTGGCATGTTTTTCTTCAATAATGAATATTTATTTTCTAATAGACACTGAATCAGAAATGTGAAACTGGTACTTAGAGCAATGCTTTCAGTATAAAAGGATGTCTTACAGTTAACCAAAATATATCCATTGATTCTTCCTATAAGGAGAATCTAGTACATACCTGACACACAACTGGTGTCTGACATATGTCGGTGAATAAGTCAGGACTGGACAACATAAACTGATAGTTGGTTTGTACTTAGGATAAAAAATACTTTCTAATATGTAGGGAATGATAGCTCAAATCTCGGAAGGTACAAAGATACTTATTAGGGAAATAGGCATTTTCACCAGAAAGAAATGACAAATAATAATGCCAGAGAATTATCCAGACAGTTTAAGATACTGACTCTTCAAGACATTTTCATGAGAAATTTATTATCTGGTTTAAATTACCCACTTAATTCATTAAATCACATGATTTATTTTATACATATGTTTATTGTTTACTAAATAAGAAGAGTGGACCTAGATTAAACAATGGATGACCCATTCAATTTGAAGGAATCTTAGACACACATTGTTATTCTAATTTTATATACTTTTAAGTTTCTTAATTGTCTTCAAAATAAATAATTTCGGAGTCTTGAAACTAGTCTACACAAATCATTTGTCAAAATTTGACCGGGCACAGTGGCTCACAGCTGTAATCCTTGCACTCCGGGAGGCTGAGACTGGAGGACTGGTTGGGGCCAGGAGTTTGAGACCAGATTGAACGAGAGTGGTACCCTGTCTTTACAAAAAAATAGAAAAAATAGCTGGGAGTGGTGGTGCACCGCCTCTAGTCCCAGCTACTCAGGAGGTGAAGGCTGGAGGATCCCTTGAGCCCAAGAGTTGAGGTTGCTGTGAGCTGTGCTGATGCCACTGCACTCTAGCAGGGGCAACAGAGTGAGACTGTTTAAAAAAAAATCAACAATTGATAAGAGAAACTTCAGGTTTTGGTACAGTTGTATCCATAATCATTTTGCTTTCTGATTAATTAATTTTTTTGTAATTTTTAACAATTTTCTTTGAACATATAAAAATTAATTTTATTTAAATTTATCTGTTTATTTTAACATTACCTAAACACAGTTATTAATCAGAAATGAGTTCCTGACATTGATTTCTATTTTTTTCTACATGAAATTCTCTCTCAACTTCATATGTGTTCATGAAATACTGAGATAATTTATCCAAGTTAGAAATCGGAAATTAGGTAACCTATATATATATATATATATATATATAACAAAATAATTTCACTTTCCAATACTTGAGTTTGGCCAAATATAAAAAGGTTAATATTAATGCTGAAAAACAAATAATGCATTGAGTTTCAAAGAATATCTAATTCCTACTATGTGAGTACAGAGACAATCTTTGTGTAACTTTTCTTCCCTAATCAAGAATGGATTTACTCATCAGTTGTCAATTGCTTGAGATGGTGCAACAGGAGCTGAAAATAAAACTGCTGAGACAGTTCTTGCACCAAGTAGGTTAGTAATAAGTCAGTAGACCTCTTTCCAGTTGCAGTAAATAACCCTGTGTGGATTTGCCTCTTAGGATTGTGACATTTTCATCTCAAGCATATCCCTTTCAAAAGTGCTTAAACTTTTGGAATGGTCACCATTCACTAGCTTACACTTCATATTATGTATGCCAATTTTCCTCAAGGCCATCTTTTAATTTTTTCCCCTAAGACCTTGTATAAAGAAAATCTTTCTATCAAACTTCATTTATGTTTTAATTAATTTTCTTTCTTTTACTTATCAAACACGTATAATAGCCAATCAGAAATAAGCCTGAAGTGCCTAATGTTACTATCAAATTGTTATCAAAAGCAAAATGTCCCCCAAACCAAAACTAACATTTCAATTGACCTAGCCGGGTCTCCATCACATTGCTTGAGAATTCTTTAGGGTGCAGAAATTCCAAATTAGGAAACACAGTTTTGGAGGCATCAACAGTTAACTTTTTCCCCTTTATATCCATCTTTTCCACAACTACCAGAATAGCACATTTACCATGAAACTTCTCTGCCAAAAATCATTCAGTAGTTCACTGTTTCCTCCAGAAGAAAGTTTAAGCTATTAACATAGTTTACAAGGGCAGCCCGTCCCTCATCTTCCATCATTGTGTGACTTATACTATATGCCCAAATGACGCTGAACTACTTGACCATCAGATCCACACTTCATCTCTCAACATTCCCCCCCAAACACAGTACGAGGGTCATGTGTCTCTTGCCAGTCACACTTTTCTTCATACCTTAAAGTTTAGCTTAGGAATCTCTTTCAAATTTTTCAGTATGTGACCCCCTGACAACTCATGTGTGTGTCTGTAATAATACTTATATTACTTATATTTATGCCAATCTATCCAGTGCCTGGCACAGATGATAGAGGGTAGGATTGGAGATGGGCTGTAGGCTGGAGAGAGAGGCACTCACTGGAAAGATAGAAGAGTATAAGTTTAGATCATTTACTTAACAACTTCCTTCATTCATATGCCAATGCATAAACGAACAGGGGTGTCTTACTGGTTATGATTTATTTGAGCTATCTAAAAAAGAGTTTAGAGTTTGTTAGCTTCTGCTACACTCATCCCTCATCTCACCCACCTCATTGGAAATTATCTAAAAAGTGACATTTTCTTACGAGACACTAGAAAAATATCCAGTGTCCTTGCTGGTTTGTATTTTCTACATTCAGAATCTATACCTTTCAAAGCTCAAGGCAATTAATAGAGGCCCCTAAGTTTCTGTTATATTCCGAAGATTCAGCAAAGTTTGAAAGTTATTTTCTCTTTCTGGAGCTCTGGAAAATGACATACTCTGAAACACAGAATTCTCACGCTGGGAGGAGGAAACTCAATGATCTAAAGTAACTCTTTACAGATGAAGAAACATTTGCTTATTCATCCATTCCATGGTCAAACATGTCAGGACAATGTCTTTTGCTAGGGTAAAAATGAGTAAGCATGGTGCTCCTCAGCCAGTCCACAGTCTAATTAGAAATAATAACCTAAATAAGACAATTACACATGTAAAACATTTACAGAACTTGGGCCACAGAAGTGAGTTAATTTTCCCAAAGTTACACGCACAGATGATGGCGATTGATCTAACAAGTAGGGTATAAATGATCCACCCTAACTTCTGCCCTTTACTTTTTCTAAAATTAATAGGTTTAAACATTTTTTTAAACTATAGAGTAGTAATATATAGATATTTTAATTACTCCATTGCTACCCCTGATTTTGGCTTTTCTGTTGGCAGAATATTAAACTCATATTTACTGCAATGTATCTAAAATTCTAGTTCAGTGCTGTTCCTCATGAATTCCTAATTCTTTTGAAAGAAAGAGAGAAAGAGAGAGTATAGTGTAATGATAAAGAGAATAGGCTTTGGAGTAAGAGACACTTGATTCACAGCTCTGGTCCTCCAGTTACCAGAAATACAATTTCAGACAAATTTATTAAACTTTCCAAGTCTCAGTTTCTTCATCTGTGAAATGGGAATGACAGCATTCCTCCCACAAGAGGCTTTTAAGGGGCTTTATACTGCATGTGATTCAATTAACATATAGTATGCACTAAATAGAATGAGAAAAAAAGGCCTTACATTTTTGTCATTTTGCCATGAAGAGCACTTCAACCTTTACAGCACAGCTTATGAATCAAAAAATATGCTGCCAATAACAGAACTTTTCACAACTGAACCCAGAGTTCATTCAGCTCATAAAGTAAAAATCCTTTGCTCACTATTTCCTCAAATTGCCATGTTCTTTAACCTGTCTTTCATCTTTTAAAATCCCTATGATTTTTCAAGGTTCACCTTATACGCTCTTCCACAAAGAAGCCCTCACGGAGACCTCACAGAGAAATCTAATTTCCTTTTTCTTTTCCTTCACATAGTACTTTGCTTTTATCACTTTTAAATCATTTATTTAAAAAAATCATTTATTTCAATCATTCTTATTTTAAAACTGTCCACAAATCTGTCTTCCCATTACACGATGAGCTCTGTGAGCATATGGGAAATAATAGCACAATTCTTGTGCATAGTAGGTTCTTAAAAAAAAATCTGTGGAATCAAACCAAACTGAATAGAAAATGAGGAACTCCATCATTTTTGTGACTCATCTTAATTTTGCAATCTTATGCCATAATTTAAAATAAAATCTATAAATTGAAATGCAGATGTGATGATTAGGGTATTTAAGCACATGGAGGAATATTATAATTCAAGAAAAGTGTAGAGGAAGTAATTTTTTTGACTGAAGAGCAAAGATAAATTCATCCATTTTTAATCGGTGGGGCTAAATAAATACTGCTTGTATAACTAACAACTTGAATTCTGTAAGGTTCCTATGTGCCACTATATTTTTAAAATAATAGCTAGCAAACACAGAAAATTGCAGCTTTATTCATTTGTCCATTCACTGTTTTTCAAATATTTATTGAGCCTTTATCAAGACTCTAGAATTTGAAAGATTTCTAAGACTTGCTTTCTAAGAACCCAATACTGTTAAAACATGCTAACAGCATTACAATTGCTGATTAGTATATTTACGTATTCTTTTAATTAAAAATTTTTTGATATGTACTAAACAAATATTTCGTACATGCTATATTGTAGTATGGAATCCTTTTGGGAGGAAGATGGAGAAATAAATTCAAATATAATTATAAATTTATATTTATACATACATATATATGTACTCAAAATAACTGAGCATTGTAATTTTGCCATGTTGTAGTTAACTTGTAGTTTTTATTCAATCTTGAATTTAACAAAAAACCAGAGAAGTTTAATGTTATTTTTAAAAACTCTGTAATTCCATTTGATCAATGTACTGATCATTACCATTGAACAAAGAGAGAACAAAATTAAGAGCTCATTTTTATTAGTCACATAAATGTTTGTTAATTATTTAAAAGAAGTGAAGAAATTTACAAAGTTATTGGCTCATTTCCATTTTCCCTTATATAAATGTTAATCAAAATTTTGACTAATTTATTCTCACCTTAAATAGTGTACAGTAGAGATTTTTTTATTTGAAAGACCACTTTTTATTATAACAAAGAAAAAATCAAATTTGTTCACAATTTCTCATATTAAGTAATAAAATTTTAGAAACTATTCATTTTAATAATGGAATATAAAAAATAAATAAAACAAAGTTATAATCATTATACTTTGAGATATACAAATTATATTTGACATACAAAAAATTTTCTTACATATTTAAATTCATCTATTTCCTAATAATTTAATGCTTTCTAAACTGTAGAATCATCTTATTTTATTTTACTTTTGTGAAGTTATAAGTGCAAAAAAAATATTATATTATGGTTATAAATACTCAAATCCTAAAGATGAAGTTAGAATTACCCTTGGCTCTTATCTAATCTCTTTTCCATTCCCAGAAACAAATACCGTGATCAGTGTATCTGCCATCATTTCCTGTGCATTTACATGACTACATATAGCCATTGCAATAGCATTTTATGTATATATTAAAACAGATTTTATACATAAGCCCTGAAATTTTTACTTTATTTTTTGTCTTTCTGTACTATTTAACAAGTTAATAGTTTTACCTATAATGCATTCTTAAATTTTTAATAGATTTAAGTTTAGCTTATAGTTTTGGCTATTTTTAATGGACTGTTTTCTAATTATTCATTGTCCTTATTTACATTTCAAACCTATTAAACTCATTCTTAGACTGTGACATTGAATCTAGTAAGTCCTCTATGCAAATCAAATATTCATATTTTCTACAGACATTGAAAATGTTGTCTCTCTTTTTCTGTGTATTCATCTTGTTTCTTTCCTTTTTTGGAGGTCCCATTTTGTTCGGAATAAAATCCCCCAGTACTGAGTAGAGTCGGTTGATGATGACTTACTATAATATAGGATAATCATAAAGGAATTTCTTTTCCCTATCTGTGCCTCTTATTTTATGTAGTGGACTATTTCCTGCCCCTTGGATGAAACCTTTGGCAGGTCACATTTATACAACAAAAAAAAAAAAAAAAGAAAGAAAGAAAAGAAAAAGAAAATTTGATGAAAAGTCCACATTTTTCTCAAAGTCGTTTCTCTTTTCCCTCTACTTGATACTGGTTGAGTCAGAAGCCTGCATCAGAGAATGGGATGTGATGGTCTTCTCTTTCCATTCCTGCTCCTCAATGACGCCAATCCTTCTTTCCTCAGGAGAGTATTTTTTTGTTCTTTCCTTGCTGCCTGACGCCTTTAAATGCAGCTTTCTCTCCTTCAGTCAGCAGACTGTAATTCCACTCACTTTTGCATTCAAGAGCATCACCTCAACCTCTTTTTGGAAATGCAATCTTACTGTAATAGAAGCCCATTTGGGCAGACTTTCTTTTCAAATGATTCCATCAACTCCATATCCTGGAAATATTCACATTTGGTGCTCCATCAGTGAAAGTGCATTTGTTTTCCCAGTACAACTTCCTGCCCTGTTGCCCTAACACACCTCATTCAACGTTAGTCTGCACCTTTTTCTTACTGTACTTGGAGAGCTTCAAGGTATACATATCAATCCAAGTCAACTCCTTAAACTCCTCATCCTAGACTGGAAGTGAGATGAAACACTTTCTCTCTCTCTCTCTCTTGCCTCCTCCGTGGGGAGGGAAGAGAGCATGCTTCAACATACTCACAGTTTTATTCAGTTTTATTTTGAGCAGAAATTCTGCTCAAAATACATTCTTTTACTAACCTTTTATTTCTGTATGGTGATTATTGGAGTAGTTTCACAAGACAGCTCTTTGGTCATCTCCTTTGTAAATTTTTCATAGATAATCTAGCAGCTCTCCTTGCAATTGTTTTGTTATTGGCTTTGTCCAAGACAGGATATGTTCCTATTATCTTATTTTTAAAAATCCTAGTGCCTTTCTTGATTTTAACTGATCTGTTTGTGATATGTTACAACTGAATATGATGTTTGTTACAAATTTCAGATAGGGAACTTTTATTACTTAATAAAATTTTTGAAGTAATAAATTAAGTACTTGTTTGTGCCAAGCACTCTTTTCAATGCTGAGGCTATAATGGTAAAAAGAAAAGTTCTTCCTTCTCATATTGTAGTGGGAGGAGAGGGGTTCATAAATTTAAAAAGCACACAGATAATTGCATATATAAATATAAACAATTATTTCAGAAGTTGATAAATGCTGTGAAGTATTTATCACAGTAATGTGAGAGAGTGACTGAGGTATGAAATTAGATGGGCAGGGGCAGAAAAGGCTTCTCTAAAGAGAGGGAATTTGAGCTGGATTATAAAATAGAGCTAGTCATGTGAGGAACAGGGATGAGAGCATTCCAGTGAGGGAAAGCAGCACATGCAAAGTCAGAAGGTCGAAATGTGTTTTCATATTTAAGAAACAGAAGAAGGACACTATTACTAAAGGACAGTGAGGAAGGCAGAGAATGGTAGATTCATTCAGCTAGCAGAGTGTGTGGGCCATGGCAAGGAGTCTATATTTTTATTTTTAAAGCAATTGGAAGAGGTTGGAGGAGTTTCAGAAAAGAATGACTTAATAAATGCAAACTGAAGTTGTCACAGACAAACCTTGATGTGAGGCTGCCCTATTTACAAGGCTCCTGAGAGAGCCAAGGCAAGAAACGTCAGTGACTTAGACAAGGTTCATAGTGTTAATACTGAGATGGAAAGAACCTAAATAAAATGTGAATGGGGGAAGAGAAGGGCATCCTGCCAGTTGCCTTAGTAGCCAATCTTCTGCCTACGGGTACTTGCTAATCTTCCTTTAAGTTTTTGGCTACCCAGTCATCCTAACTTTTTTTTTTTTTTTGAGACAGAATCTCACTTTGTTGCCCAGGCTAGAGTGAGTGCTGTGGCGTCAGCCTAGCTCACAGCAAC
>CAUYSK010020007.1:0-47964 GCA_963575035.1 Avahi laniger | reverse complement strand
AAAAATTATTGGAAATCAAGAAGGGATGAGATACAGGAGGGGAGGGTAAAAGCCTACCTAACAGGTGCAATGAACACTATTCAGAAACACTTATAGCATTGACTTAAGAATTATAAAAGCTGTCCATGTAACAAAAACATTTGTACCTCCTTAATATGTTGAAATATAAAGGTAAAAAAGGAAAATCAATTAATGTGATACACCACACTAATAGAATGAAGAATAAAAATTACAGGATCATCTCAATAGATGCAGATAAAACCATTTGAGAAAATACAACACCAATTTATGATAAAAAGCTCTCAACAAACTAGTTATAGAAGGAATTTACCTCAACATATAAAGGCCATATATGACAAACCCACAGCTAACATCATACTGAATGGGGAAAAGCTGAAAGCCTTTCCCCTCAGAACTGAAACAAGAAAAGGATGCCCAATTTCACCACAGTACTGAAAGCCCTAGTCAGACCAATCAGGCAAGAGAAAGAAATAAAATAAAAGGCAGCCATAATGGCCAGCAAACATATAAAAAAAGTACTCAACATTTCTAACAATTAGAGAAATGCAAGTCAAAACCACAATGAGATATCACCTAACTCCAGTGAGAATTGCTTTTACCAAAAACTCCCAAAACAACAGATGCTGGCGTGGATGTGGAAAGATTGGAACACTCTTACACTACTGGTAGGACTGAGAATTAGCACAAATCCTGTGGAAGGTAATTTGGAGATACCTCAAAGAGCTAAAAATGGAAATACCATTTGATCCAGCAATCTCACTACTAGGCATCTACCCCAAAGAAAAAAAGACAGTCTATAATAAAGACATCTGCACTTGCAGCACAATTCTCAATTGTAAAGATATGGAAACAAACCAAGTGCCCATCAATACATGAGTGGATTAATAAAATGTGGCATATGTATACCAGGGAATATTACTCAACTACAAAAAACAATGGTGAACTAGCACCTCATATATTGTCCTGGGTAGAGATTGAGCCCATCCTTCAAAGTGATGTATGACAGGAATGGAAAAACATGTACCACATGTACTCGCCATCAAATTGGTACTAATAGATCAACACAAAGGTGCTCACATGGTAGTAAGATTCATTGGGTGCCGGTCAGGTGGGGAGTGTGGGGGAGGTAAACTCACAACTAGTAGAGACTCACACTGTATGGGGAATGGGCATGCTTGTAGCCTTGGCTTGGGTGAGGCAAATGCATTACATGTAACCAAAATGTTTGTACCCCCATAATATTCTGAAATAAACAAAAAAGGCAACCATAGCAGAAAGGAAGAAGTTAAATTGCACCTATTTGCACATGACATAATCCTATATGTAGAAAACCCTTAAGACTTCAGAAAAAAAAACTGTTATAACAATAAACAAATTCAGTAAATTTCCAGGATAAAAAATCAACTTACAAAATCAGTTTTGTTTCTATACACTAATAATGAATTATCCAAAAGGAAATTAAGAAAATAATCTCATTTACAATAGCATCAAAAGGAACAAAATACTTAGGGATAACTTAATCAAGGAGGAAAGTCTTATATTCTGAAAACTACCAACATCGCTGAAAGCAATTTTAAAAGACATAAATAAATGGAAGGACATTCCATGTTCATGAATTGGAAGACTTAATGTTGTTAAAATACTATCCAAAGCCATCTACAGATTCAATGCAATTCCTATCAAAATTTCAATGGCATTGTTTACAGAATAGAAAAATATCCAAAAATTAATACGGAATCTCAAGTTATCCCTGAATAGTAAAGAAATCATGAGAAAGAAAATGTGAGGCATTGAACTTCTTCATTTCAAAATGTACTACAATGCAACAGTAATTAAAAATGTATGATGCTGGCATAAAGACAGATTTATAGACCAGTGGAACAGAATAGAAAACCCAGAAATAAACCTACATGTGTACGGTCAACTGATCTTTGACAGGGTGCCAAGAATATAACATGAGGAAAGGATAGTCTTTTCAACAAATGGTGCTGAGAAACTGTATACCCCCATATATTATAATTGCACACTTATCTTGCACCATAATAAAAATTAAGCCAGAATGGATTAAAGACTTAAACATAAGACCTGAAACTGTAAAACTGCTATAATAAAACAAGAGAAAGTCTTTTTGACATTGTTTCTGCAATGAGTTTTTGGATAGGACATAAAGTGCAGAGAAATAAAGCAGATATATTGGCAATATTAAAAAATACCAGATTGAAATTGTAGAAATAAAAATTAAAATATCTGAGATGACAAAAACACTTAATGGGACTAATTGCAGATAAATCTTCTGCCATGTTTAACTATTTTTTGCATGCCTTTTAAGTAAATTTTTATTTTAGATGTACAAAATTTTAGATATACAAAATTGTGATACACCCCATAGCCAGTTCCTATATTTATTAACATCTTATATTAGCGTGCTACATTTATTACAATAAGGATCAGTATTGGTTCCTTATTAAGTAAAGTTACATGCATTATTAATTTTTCCTTTCTTTATACCTAATATACTTTCTGTGTTTCAGAGAGAATCCCATCCAGGATATCATGTTACATTTAGTTATCATGTCTCTTCAGGTTCCTATAGGTTGTGGCAGTTTTTCAGGCTTTCTTTGATTTTGATGGCCTTGACAGTTTCAAGGATTAAAGTTTGGGTATTTTGCAGACTGTGCCTCAATTGGGATTGGTCTGATGTTTCTTTATTTTTCTGATGATTAGACTGAGTTTATATGGTTTGGGGAGTTAGAGCACAGAGGTATATTGCCATTCTCATTTTATCATATCAAGGATACATGATGTATCACTGTTGTTAATCTTGTTCATCAGGCTCTTTTCCTCCTTCAACACTGTACTCTTAGGAAGAAAATCTAATACTTTCACAAGTTTTTCGTGCAATGACTTTCAACATTCTTAAGCATGGTTTTTATTATATCTTGAGGCCTTTTTATTTGAACCTATCTTGCATTTTGTCATGAATGTTGGTGTGGAAATGGTTTAAAGACTTTCTTTATATTTATTTTGAAAAATATCTCTTCAATAAAGTAAGACAAACAAAATCATCACCTTTGTCATTGAAGACAAACTGTTGACATATAAAATAACAATGGTGATAATCAAGAAGACCATGGGTCTAAGAAGAAAGCCCAAAATAAATGGGTTTTGTGCCAAACTAAAGTTGATTAAACCAAACTTTTGAGTCATAAATAGAAAATATTGAAATGAATGACTCAAGTACTGTGATATATTCTAAAGTATTGAAACATTACTAGACAAAAATAATCAAATATTTTTGAGCAAAGTTCAATAAACAAATCTGTTCAATTTATAAGCATACAACATGGAATGATTACACTTCTACACTGAATTAAGAGAAAAATTATAACCCAAGATGTGGTACGATATTTTCATAAGCCTTTCTTGTGTCTTCAGTTGGAATATTAAGCTCATTTTTAATATAAATATATATCCAGTGCAATTATTTGAACACATAAGATAGTCACCTATATTACTATTCTATCTTATTTGTTTTAAAGCAATGGATTTTGTTGATAGTGTGTCAAAAATAATATGTATTATTTAAATGATTTCCAGTGTGCATTGAATTAAACTGTGTTAGTATCTACATATAGCCTCTCTAATATGCTTTCAACAGAAAGTAATCATGTCTGCTGGAAAACATAGCATTTATTGTCCTTAGTAATGTTCATAGAAAAGTGTTTTATTTGCAAATCCACTGGTTACTCAGAGTAAATTTCAATTTGCTTTTCACAAAGAATTTTTTTTCACAAATGCTTAATGTTTGTGTACACTTAATCAAAAATACACAGAAATAGAGCCCGACAACAGCAATGATCATCATCAAATTATAAGAAGGATTTAGATATTGAATGAGTATACTTTGCAAAGAGATATAGAATGTCATAAATAATTTATAAAGAATAAGTAGAAGAGTCTATTTGTTTATGAAGGCCATTGTATTCTATGGGTTAAAGAATATAAAGATGACAGATTCTATGTAAATTGGTGGCATAATCATAAATATTAATTTCCCTCCCTCCCATACTCCTGTAGAAATTACTTGAAAAATATAAAAATAGGTAAAAATATCTAATGGTGCCAAAACTCAGGAAGGGTACCATAGAAATGCTAGATATGTCGACAAATAGAAAAAGATTCCCACTCAAAATGTATTCCCCTGTGAAAGAGCAATAAGTCTGGGAAGCGAATGGAGGATACCCTGACCTATTCCCTCTAATGTCCCTAACTCACTTAGAACAAGTGAAGACAAGATGCAGAAAGCTAATGTGGAAGATATCCTTCCTGACAAGTCATATCCCTCCAAAGAGAGAGTGGACGGGAAAAAGAGGTTAAGTGGGCACAGCAAGCAAAAACTAGCACATCTGTATATTTCTCCAAAGTGAGAAAATAGAAAAATATGGCTGTATTTAGAAGAGATAACTGCAGATTAGAAAAAAGGGACCACATCAAGAATCAGACTAAGGGCATTTCTTCCAATCTTTTGATGAGAAACCTAAGAAAATGTCTAATTTGTGTTTTCAAAGAGATTAGAGATAGCCTTACATTTATGAAGTCAAAGCAAGTAGTTACAAATCAAGAATAATCTGAGATCAGGAAACCCAAGCATGGAGAAAATTTCTGAATAAAAGCAATAGAGAATGGACTGCAAATTGGCATTCCTGATTTTAAAATTTCTAATTCAAATAGGGGAAAAATATTTCATCCATGAAATGATACAATTTTTTATTTCAAACCAACAACCAGCTTCATGCTTAATGATGAGAAGCAAAGGCAGTGGTTTTCAAACCTGGTTGTACATAAGAATTGTATAGGGAGATTTAAAAAGAATTTTTTGATGCCCGAGTCTCACCAGAGACTGATTATTTCAGATCTCTGGAGGCGGGGTACAATCATCAATATTTTTTAATAGCTTCACAGGTGATTTTAATGTGCAGCCAAGATTGAGAACTACTGCAATATAGCATCATTTTTCAAAGTTGTCCTTTATTATGCTAATATAAACTGTGATTCTGCTAGAAAGGGATATGTAGCACATCCACAGAAATTGTTTAATATGAAATAATCTTGTTAGACCACTGTTCTTTAAAAGGCAATTTGGGAAATTTTGAATCAGAGGTACTGCCATTCAAAACAGGAAGGAGACAAAAATATTTTCAGTCACTATCATTATTTTATCATGCTGGAAGTTCTAGAAACTATCTATAATCAGATAAATGAAGTGAAATTCAAATATTGGAGAGAAGGGGAAATACGAAGTTACGATATTGTAGCCTACATGAGAAATCTAAAGTAATTCAAAGAAAACATAGAATTAATAACAAATTTCAGTAAACTGAGAGTTATAAAATTAAAACATTCAAAAAGAAAATAACAGCTTTCTCTTATGCCAAGGTTTCTCAACCTCACCACAACTGGCATTTTGGTCTGGATAATTCTTTGTTGTGAGATATTGTCCTGTGCATTGTAAATATTTAGCAGCATCCCTGGCCTCTACCTACTAGAATCCAGTAGCATACCATGCTCTCATCCCAAGATTATGACAAGAAAATTGTCTGCAGACATTGCCAATACTTCCTATAGCACAAAAATCACCCTCAATTGAGAACCACTACCTTATAACTGTAATTCCCCCACTAGGCAATGAAAAAAATTAGCTCACCAATAAAAGCATCAATGAATATAAAGCAGTTATAAATAAACTTAGCAGGAATTATTAACATATGACCAATATAGCTGAATAGCCATTATATAGAGAGAGCTATTTGAATAAGTAAGGAGTAGACACGCATCCTAATTAAAAATAAGCCAATGACATGATCAAAAATTGAATAAAAACTGAAATAAAATCAAACATTAATTTGACGTTAATTTTGCAGCTTAAATTTCCCTTCCTTAAAGAAGGTTTCACTGACTCTTAAGTCTAGGTCAGGTCCCAATTATACGCTCTCATAGACACTTCACTTACACTTCATAGCTTGTATTAGAATTGTATTTTAATAATTAATACAATTATTTTATAATATTTGCCATAAATATCTCTCAATCAGATTCTAAGATTTAAGTTTAGGTGTCATGCCTGATTTTGTTCAGTGTGTTAACCCCAGACAGAGAACAATGTTTGTCTCATAGTAGGTGTTGAACAGATTTACTAGGAGGCATTATAGTATGAGTTGAAACTCTCGGGCAAGCTCTACCTATTCCAACCCCAACCCCAGAAATAACACTAATTAGCCATGAAGCTATGTGACTCTGCCAAGGCACAGCCTCTTTTTGCCTCAGCTCCCTCATCTGGAAAATGGGGTGACAAAAATATATTTACATCATAGGTTGTTTTGATGGCTGTTTTAGCAAAAATCATATTTGTGTATGTGTATGTATGTATGTATTATAGATGATACACACATAAATATTTATATAGAATAGTTCATGGTAGAGAATATTAAAGATTATGTTTATTGAATGTATGTTGAATGAACTTTACTAGTAATAAAAGAAATGTAACTTAAAACAATGAAAGACCATTTCTAAGCTTTTACCCAATAATAATAACAATGTAATGCTACACAGTATTTTCTCAACTATGAGAAAAAATGTATTCCATCCTCTCCTATTAGGAGCACAAGTTCATATGTCCTTTATAGAGGGCAATTAAATGGCCCTAAATCTTTTTTTGGCTTTTAGAAAATCATATATCTTTTCAGATATTTTTATAATAAAATATTCAGAGATGTGTACAATGATGCATAGAGTTATTGAAAATGCCAGCATTTATAAGAGTAAAAATTTTTAAACTAAGGAAATATCTAACAATAAAAAATTTACTAAATAAATCATAGCATATCCATACAATAGAATATAATGCCTTTTTTAAAATAGTTAAACAAAAAATTTGTGTTATTAAAAATATTACATGGCATGATAGGTGTTTATGTTTTTTCATTAAAAAGTTTGTTAAAATAAATGCATATAACCATATTATATATGTATAGAATGAAAAAAATAGAATACTAGTCCTAATATCTCTGGGTGGAATGATAAAGGTTCTTATTTCCTCATTAAGCTTTTCTTTATTTTCCCAATTTTTAACTATGAACATACATTTGTTTCATAATCATAAAATCAAAATGTATCTTAATAAGAACAAGATACAATATCTTTCCATTATGGCATAAAATTATGTAGGTTTACTGTTTATATTTTCAAACTTGCACTGGCTTCTGGATAGACTTAGAAATCAGAATTTATGTATCTTAGCTAAGACTAAAAATATGACTTCATAAGAGAAGACAATCAATATATTATTTATATCTCTAAAGTACTATGAATGATGAATATATAACATATATCAGATACAAATGCTATGTATATGTGTGTATGTACACATACGTATGTATATGTATATACACATATATATATGAGGGGTCTTCAAAAAGTTCATTAAAAATGTACATGAATTTTTAAAAAAGTTACAACAAAATAAACTCATGCTAACTTATTATAATATGTCTGAACAGGATCTAGGTTGAGGCACTAAGAAAGATAAGACATCAGTTTGAAAAGAGCTCCTATCAGAGCAACATGAATTCTGCTAAAACTGAAGCAAGAATAAACATCAAATTTATGGTGAAGCTTGGATGAAGAATGGTGAAATCATTGATGCTTCATGAAAAGTTTATGCGTACAATACCCCAGAGAAATCTGCTGTTTACAAATGGGTAACTAGTTTTAGTAAGGGATGAGATTATGTTTAAGATAAAGTCTTCAGTGGCACACCATTCACATCAATTTTCAAGGAAAAAGTTAGTTTTGTTCATGCCCTAATTCAAAATGACCGATTATTAATAGCAGAAACAATATACAATACCACAAACATCTCAGTTGGTTCAGTGTACTCAATTCTGACTGAAAAATTAAAATTGAACAAACTTTCCACTCAATTGGTACCAAAACTCTTGCATCCAGATCAGCTGCAGATAAGAGCAGAGCTTTCAATGGAAATTTTAAACAAGTGGTATCCAGATCCTGAAGCGTTTCTTGGAACTGTAATAGGAGATGAAACGTGGTTTTACCTGTATGGTCCTGAAGACAAAGCACAATCAAAAAGTGGCACCAAGAGGTGGAAGTGGTCCAGTCAAAGCAAAAACAGTCAAAAGCAAAGATGATAGCAACAGTTTGTTGGAATTACCAAGGTATTAATATTTTATTTGTTGACTTTCTGGAGAGACAAGAATGAAAATATTTGCTTATTATGAGACTGTTTCCAGAAAGTTAGACAAAGCTTTAGCAGAAAAATACCTGGGAAATCTTCACCAGAGAGTTTTTTTTCATCATGACAATGTTCCTACTCATTCCTCTCAGCAAACAAGGGCAATTTTGCAAGAGTTTCAAGGGAAATTATTAGGAATCTAGATTATAGACCAGATTTGGCTCTTTCTGACTTCTTTTAATTTCCTAATCTTAAAAAAATCTTTAAAGGGCAGCCATTTTTCTTCAGTTAATAATGTAAAAAAGACTGCAATGACATGGTTAAATTCCCAGGACCCTCAGTTCTTTAGAAATAAACTAAATGGCTAGTATCATCACTTACAAAAGTGTCTTGAACTTATTGGAGCTTGTGTTGAGAAATAAAGTTTATATTCTTCACTTTCATCTTTTAATTCCATTTTCCATGACTTTTTGAAGTCCCCTCATATATATACATATTATCTAATATACGGGTTTGGGAATTTTTATATCTCTGAGGTATAATTAGCATTGATGGCTAATAAATCAAAATACTCATAAATAATTGAGGAACAAATAATCAAAAGTTTAAAAAATTATTAAATTAAATTTGTTAACATAAGTAATGATGATGTACAATGAAGGATATTAACAATTAGTTGGACATTTTTGAAGGTTCCTTGTAATACATACACATAAAATTTATAGCTATGAAAAATTTTAATGTCATGAAAAACTATAAAAAGCTTTACTTTATTCACTTTATCCTAGGATCCTAGGTTATTCACCTTGATAACCAGGTGTCAGAATATAGGAAATGAACTCTGAACACAATTCAAATAGCTTAGAATACTTACTTATATGTGTGTCAGAAATATTAGATACCACCCATATCTTGCCCAAAATATATTAAAGATATCAAATGTCCATACTGTCATATTAGCAGTATTCATTTTTTCCTTACATATCAGCCCTTATTAATGGTATTTTTTTTCTGTTTTGACTTCTGATTTTCAGATAACTATCAAAAATTCCATGCTTTGTGTTTAGAGAAGCCATTTTCTCTGCTACTTTCAATGGTCAAGCACTCTCCCTGGTTTTGTTATTGGGAATAATACCTTATATTAGTGAGTAAGACTTTACTCATTCATTCGCTGATTCATTAAAAAAAGTACTTAACATTGATATAGCGCTATACCATACAACAGTTCAGAAATGGTAAAAGTTTATTTAAATCTGCCTTCCCCCAAAAAATTATAAAAAAGCAACTTTGGTTATATTAAATTTCAAAAATATAGGAAAATTAGATTATATATAATTCATTAAAACTGGTGGTATGCATTCCTTTTAGGAAATTATTTATATTGTTTAAGAAATTCACTTAAAATGATGAAGGGTTAAATAAAAGGGGGAAATATAATTTTATTACTTTTAAGAAAAAAATTAAGCAGTATATACACAGACAGTCATCATTATCATCACCATCATCATCATCCACAAGATTAGAGATACACCAAATAAAAACATTTGCTTGGAAGAGCCACAACTTTGAATATAAAAGACACTGAATATTCTTTTTGAAAGGAAAAAAATAGAAATAAAAAAAGAAAACCCCCAAATTGGCTACTATAATGTATGCAGAAGAAATACAGTTTCATACTTAGAAAGTCAAAAATTTAAAAAATTGGTGTAACATATTTGCCTTTCCAAGTAGGTAACATACTTGGCTATTTGTCTAGTTTACATTTTATTTCTTATACTAGCCTTAGTTCCTTTCCACTGTGAAAGTTTTTAAAGCTGTACATCTCCTAACTCCAAGAAAACTTAGCAGCTCGTTTCTTAAGAATATTCTGAGTCACATTCCACATTTCACTCTTTCATTTTTTTGGCACTCAAAACTGTATCCATTTTCCAAAAAGTTAAAAATAGGGCTACCATATGATCCAGCAATTTCACTTCTGGGTATATATACAAAATAACTGAAAGCAGGGTCTTACAGAGATATTTGAACACCCACGTTCATAAAATTGTTATTCACAGTAGCCAAGAGGAGAAAGAAACCCAAATGTCCATCAATGATGAATGGATAAGCAAAATGTGGTATATACATACTATGTAATATTATTCAGCCTTAAAAATGAAAGGAAATCCTAAAACTATGACATAGACGGGCGTTGAGGAAATTATGCCAAATGAAATAGGCCGACCACAAAGAGTCAAATGTTGTATGATTCCAAATATATGAGATATCTAACGCAGTCAAATTCACAGAAACAGAAAGTAGAATGATGTTTACCTAAGGATGGGGAGGGGAGAAAATGGGAAATTGTTGTTTAGTGGATATAGAGTTTCAGTTTTACAATATTCAAAAGTTCTGGATATCTGTTACACAAAGTGATTGTTAAAACTACTAAAGTGTTTTAGTAGTTAAAAATGATTAAGATGATCAATTTTATGACATGCATTTTTACCATAATAAAAAAATTAAAACTATATCTAACTGTAGAAAATTGTGCTTTTTTCATGCTAGCCCAGGCTTAATTCTATTCACAAGGGACAATGGAACCAAGAGTAAGAGATTTATTTGGTTCACTATTAGTTGGCATTTCTTGGCCAGAACTAACTATTTTGGCTATCATGGGCTATTGGTAAAAGAATAAATATCTATTGGTTGTATTTTTTTGGAAATATTTTTCTTAAAATACTTTGAGTGTATTAATATACAAGAATATACATAAATATAATGAATAGGATAAATAATACATAGACACTCTCATTAGAACAGATCAATTTTTAAAAAGTATACTAATTCTACCAGTAATTTATCAACTAAGAACTTGTAACATATATTAGTGTAAATATATCACAAATATTGTAATCTAGTATAGTTCACAGGAGTAAACCAAAGAAGTTATACACTGATTTAAAAATAAAAGTACAGACTGCCAAGATGGCCGACCAGAGACACAACTCGTCACATTGCCCCAGTAACAGAGCAGAGGGTTGGACTGAGGAGAGCAAAGAGCAATTACTGCTCTGATGTGGATCGAGGGAGAGACAGCAGAGGAGTCCGGGGACCCCACTGACAGCAGCTGTGTAGCTGAGAGAGGGATAGAGAAGAGAGATCAGCAGTGTGGACCAAATCCAGGGAGGCCTGGCACCCAGTGAAAGGGTAAGGGGGTCTCCTCTCCACCACCTGGGTGCCTCTGACCAGCAGCAGGAAACAGGGCTGTCATCCTGAGGGGGAGTGCCATGAGGGAACAGAGAGCCCACATGCTTGCATCTGGATGCCTCCCCCTCTACACCTCCTCCATTCCTGGCATCCCAGAAAGTAATTTTGGTTCAAGCCAACTTGTAGCCATGCCCCCCGACCCCCTGCCACCCATAGTAACCGTGACATGCTCTGCACTGAGAGGCCTGCCTTTCAGAGACAGGGACAAGTTCCCAGCAAAACCCACCTCAGAGAGCGGAACCACTGCAGCAGTGCTGCGGGATGGCCCTCTGGTGGCTCAGCTAGGTGGGAAGGATGCGGTGTCCCTCAGACACAAGTGGTGCAGGAAGACCATAGCCCCTCCCACCACCATAGTGGCTGCTAGACTGCTCGGTGCTGAGGAGCTTGCTTCTCAGCAATGGCGGTGCATTCCTGGCTGAGCCACTGGGGCAGCTGCAGTCTGCGACCTTCCTATCCACAGGCATTTGGCAGGATAACCCGCTGGTGGCTCAGACAGGTGGGTCAAACTTGGTGCTACTTGGTGGAGAGAGCAGGGTGGGGAGATGTAGGGGAGAGGTCATGATTCCAGGCTTGGGTGGCTAGAGAGCCCTCATGGCCATATCCAACAGGAGAGTGTGCGGGGGCACAGAGGAGTAGGGGTTCTGTGAGTGCACCAATTCCCCACCCTGGTTGGAGAATTGCCATATTGGAGAAGTCTCTGGCACTAAGACAGAATTAGTTTAGCCCCTGGTTCCCATGGTAACTGAATGCCTCAGGCATGTGGCCTGAACCAGAGCAGTGGCCCTCCCGCCACTCACTACAATAGGGAATGCCACTTCATTCATGAGACCCATGAGCTGCTGCTTGTTCTCCGGTGGGAGTGTGTCCGTAATGCAAACCTCGGCGGATAGTAGTGGAACAGGGGTAAACAATCGGGCATCTCCCTACCCACCAGCATCACATGGAGACACACACAAATGAGTCAGACACATGAACTGTGGGGTACCTCAAGAGCCAGTTTTGGCCGGAGAGGAATCCCATTTTGACTGATCAAAGGGGACAGTGCTGTGGAGTTCCAGGGACAAAATAGGTAGGGTGCACATCCCACCCCACATAGAAACCTGGCTACTTGACAAGGATGGAAAAAGCCTTGGTAGGAGCCTTAGTAATCACATGATTAGGCCCCTCCCCTTGGGAGCCGCTCCCCCGAGTTGGAGAGATTGCTCAGAATGCCATATAAGTGGTTACTCCTAGCCACCAGATAAGCAAACTCTGATCCCCACTGAGGCTTAGCAAAGCCCTGCAGGCTCTCACATTCCAGCCACGATCTATCTTGTTCCTCCCCCTATTTCAGGGGGAGTAGAGACCAAGCAATCCCTTTGGAGCTGCAGGGTCCCTCCTAAAGCTTGTGGCATTCATGTGCCCCACCTGGGGGGCCAAAGCCTACCACAGGCACAAAAGATTACCTCAGCAGGTGGCTCCTCCATGCAAACTACAATCAATGATAGAGGAACTACCAAATAACTAAACATAGTGCTTTCCAACTCAAGCCATTAGGGAGCAGCGGCTTCATACCCACAATAACAATCCACCGGCTTGGAGATTAAGCTGAGGGACCAAATTAACTATGCTCCATTGGGAAGAGGTGAAGACAACAGGTCAAGAGTAACCAAAGAGGTTCATCAAACCTGCTAAAACACCCCAAAGACCAGCTCAGGGCCAGCATTCCTCTAGCTGGCATGGTCAGGGATTGATCTTTGGTGACCCAGAGACAAGGCCATAAGCCAGCCCTAGAACCCCAGCTCTCAATTAAGAGCCCAGATAAGAAGAAATTAGTGAAAGAACTACAGAAACATGAAAAATCAGAGCGAAAGGACACCCACAAAACAAATTAATACCTACTTACCAATGGATACCAACCTAAATGAAATGCTTAAAATGACAGATGAAGAATTTCAAATACGGATTATAAGAAAGCTCAATGAAACAGAAGATAAAACAGAAACCCAACACAAAGAAGCCACAAAAACAATGCAGGAAATGAATGAAAAATTCTCTAAAAATTGAAGCATTAAAGAAAAACCAAACAAATGAAAAATTTATTCAAGAAATTACAAAACACAGTGGAAAGCCTTAAGAATAGGCTAGATAATGCAGAATAAATAATCCCAGAGCTTAATGATAACACCTATGAGGTAAATAAACCAGTTAAAGAGAAAGAACAGAGTAGTGAGAGGAATGAACAAGAAATGTGGTATTATGTAAAGAGGCCAAACATAAGAATCATAGGCATCCTGGAGGGCAAAGAAGAAAATACACAAAGTTTGGATAATTTATTTGAGTCCTTGGCCTTGGTAGAAATCTGTATACTCAGGTATAAGAAGCACACAGGAAGCCTGGGAGAGTCATCATAAAGAGATAATCACCACGACACATAGCCAGTAGACTGGCCAAAGTAAACACAAAAGAGGCAATCCTGCAAGCAATAAGGTGAAAACAGCAGGTAATTTACAAAGGGAAACCTATCAGACTAACTACAGACTTCTTAACTGAAACCTTACATGCCAAAAGAGACTGGGGAACAATCCTCAGTCTTCTAAAACAGAATAATGGGCAGCCTAGAATTTTGTATCCTACAAAACTAAGTTTCTTATATGAGGGAGAAATAAAGACTTTGTCAGACAAGGAATCATTGAGGGAAATTGTGAATACCAGACTTGCCCTGCAAGAGTACTCACACTTGCATTATCCACTGATCAGCACAATAGAGACCAACCCGTGTAAAATCATCCAAAAGCTAAAGTTCAGAGCCCAGATATCACAATGGCTGAAGAGGTAAAACAAAACAATAAGGTACCCAACAGGATGAATAGAAATCCACCCCACATGTCAATTCTTTCAATAAATATGAATGGCTTCAATTCCCCACTCAAGAAGCATAGGCTAGCTGAATGGATAAAAAAATATAAGCCAAGTATCTTCTGTGTCCAGGAAACACATCTAACCCACAAGGACTCATTTAGATTCAAGGTCAAAGGATGGAAAACAATATTCTATGCAAATGGAAACCAAAAGAAAGCTTTTATGGCCTTTCTTATATCAGATAACATAGACTTCAAATCAACAAAAGTAAAGAAAGGCAAAGATAGTCAATATATAATGGTGAAGGAAATAATTCAACAAGAAGACTTAACAATTGTTAATATTTATGCACCTAACACAGGAGCACACAGATACATAAAGAAAATCCTACTTGACCTAAACAAAATGATAAACAGCAGTGCCATAATAACCAAGAACTTCAACACCCCACTGACAGAACTGGACAGATCCTCCAAACAGAAATCTAGAGAAGGAACAATGGATTTAACAGAACTCTAGAGAAAATGGGCACAAAAAACATTTACAGAGCATTTTACCCTAAAATTACTGAATATATGTTCTTCTCTTCAGCTCATGGAACTTTCTCTAAAATTGATCATATCCTAGGCCACAAAATACATCACAAAATATTTTAAAAATTATAAATTATACCATGTATCTTCTTGGAGCACAGTGTAATAAAATTAGACATCAATTCCAACAGAAATACTCATCTCTATACAAAGTCATGAGAATGAAACAACCTATTGCTGAATGATAGTTGGGCCAAGAAAGGGATGAAGATGGAAATCAAAAGATTCTTTTAAGTAAATGATAATGGGGACACAAGTTATCAAAATCAGTGGGATAAAACAAAAGCAGTTCTGAGAAGAAAACTCATAGCATTAAATACCCCCCTCAAAAAGACAGAAAGATCACAAATCAATAATCTAATGAACCATCTCAAGTAATTGGAAAAGGAAGAGTAATCCAATCCCAAACCAAGCACAGAAGAAAAGAAATAACCAAGATTAGAGCAGAACTAAAAGAAAGCGAGAACAAAAGAATTATACAGAAGATTAATGGAATAAAAAGTTGGTCCTTTGAAAAGATAAACAAAATTGACAGGCCTCATGCTAGATTAACCAGAAACAGAAAAGAAGGGATTCTAATAAGCTCAATCAGAAATGTAAAGGAGAAATCACAACTGATATCATGGAAGTACAAAACATAATCTCTGAATGCTATAAAAATCTCTGTGCTGATAAACTGGAAAATATGGAGGGAATGGACAAATTCTTGGAAACAAACAACTTCCCTAGGCTCAATCAGGAAGATATAACTAGTGAACAGAATAATACCAAACACTGAAATTGAAGCATAAATAAAAAATCTTCTAATAAAAAAGTGACCAACAAGCACATGAAAAAATGCTCAACAACTCTAATCATCAGGGAAATGGAAATCAATGTCACAATGAGATACCACCTAACTCCAGTGAGAATGCCTCTTATCAAAAAGTCCCCAGACAACAGATTCTGCCATGAATGTGGAGAGAAAGGAACACTTCTACACTTTTGGTGGGACTGCGAACTAGTTCAACCTGTATAGAAAATAGTAAGGAGATTCCTCAAAGAAGTACAAGTCAACCTACCATTTGATCCAGCGATCCCACTAGTGTGTATTTACCCAAAGGAATAGAAGTCATTTTATCAGAAAGACATCTGCACTCGAATATTTATATCAGTACAATTCACAATTGTAAAGATGTTGAAACAACCCAAGTGCCCATCAATACATCAGTAGATTAATAACATATGGTATATGTATACCATGGAGTACTACTCGGCCATAAAATGGCAATCTAGTATCTTTTGGAACTACCTGGATGGAACTGGAGAGCATTCTTCTAAGTGAAGTATCACAAGAATGGGAAAACAAACACCACATGTACTCAATACTGTATTGGAAATAATCGATCAACACTTACTTGTACATATGGACATAAAACTCAACGGCAGTCAAGTAGTTGGGGGGGAAGGGATGGGTAAATTCACATCTAATGGATATAATGTATACTGAGTGATGGGGACACTTATAACTTTGACACAAACTGTACAAAAGCAAATTATGTAACCAAAACATGTGTACCCCCATAATATTCTGAAATTAAAAAAAAGAATGACAATACTTTCCTACAAAACTCTCTGAAGGTACAATGAAACAACAATAAAATTTAAGTAAAGAATTGTGCACTTGCCCTGTCATTTTGTTACAATGTGCTTGTCTGATGTTAAAAAAATCTCACTTTAGAAGAAATCAAACTTCCCATTGTTATTTGGAAATGTAATCTTGATCAGAACTGACGTAAGCCATTTCCTAATGGTCAAGACGATTTATTTGATAAATTTAGGAACAAGTTATTTACAGTTTCTTTTTCAAGCTAGTGATTTTAAAAAAAAGACTCCATATCTATTTTTCCATTTCCAAGGATAAATGCTTCCATTTTAGAATAAAGAATATAATTTAAAATAAAAATTAAAAAAATAAAAATAAAAGTACAGCAGTGTATCCTATATATAAAGCCTTTAGTTTTTGAATGAATTTTTCAAGCGAATTCTCTTCTTTTAAAAGAATAACATTAGTTGCATTGAGAATCACTATATTCATTTCATTTTGATAGATCCAGTGTTTGATTTGTATTTTGTGTTATATTTGATTTTTTATCCTATGGGAGAGAGATACATACAACCCTTTCACTGAGTATTCCTGTTTTCCCTGTATGAGTAGTATCATTGCAGCAGTGTGTAAGATAATGAGAAAGTTTTCACGATGGTCTTTGCCAGTCATTTATTTAACTGAATTCCACACATATATATTGCAGACTTTAAACAAACTTAATAGACACAAATATAGTTTTTTAACATCGATCAGTCAATCAGTGACTACTCATTTCACAAAGAGTTTCATCCTAAATTAAATACCTTCTGGGTAAATTTTAACAAGAATTAAATTTCATTTTATACAAGTTGTCAATAAGACATTTATTATGTTGCTAATGTCCTTCATCCAAAGACCACCAGAAATATAGCTAAAAGTAAAAGCAGTCAGTTTATTACTCATTGCAGTGTTTTTGGTAAGATGGTATTAGGAGTCATTTTTTATAGTATTTTGACTTTGATTGATTGGTATTGTGGAGGGTCTAAAAAAGAAGGGGCTTGATTTGGATTGAGTGTTGTCAGGAAGTGGGGTCAATTCCATGACTGGGCATCTTAATAAATCATATATATAGAGAGAACAGATGTGAGTGAGAATAAAGTTGTAATTGATTAAGAATTAGCAGTAACTCAGTTTAGTTTAGATCTCAAAAGCTTTGAGTAGAAAGTGAAAACTTTTATACTTTAACATATTAAAAATGAGGAGTGACTGAACAATTTCAAGTAATGAAATGGTATATCCAGATTTGATTCACGAATGATAATAGAGATTAGAGGTGATAAAAGCTAGAGACAATGAAAAATTAGTAAGTAGCTCTGATAATTCAAATTTTGAGGGTTTCAATTGATTGAGGAAGTGACCATAAAAATGAAAAAGTAGAGACACATCTGAAAATGATTTGGGAGGTAAAATCTACAACACTTGATGGCTAATTATACATATTTTTGGGAGAAAGAGAAAGTCAAGGATAACTCTAAGATTTCTTTATCATTATCTGAGAATGAGAATATGAGAAAAAGCCAAGGGATCTGGGGGGAGGGTGGTGGATAGAGGGATGGAGACATTGATTCACTTTTGAACAAATTTTATGTGCCAAATGAAATTATCTTGATAGAAATATAAGACTCAGGGAAAAAGAGTCAGCCCTAGAGGTAATGACTAAAGGATCATGTCACTGTATGATGTAATAGTTTTATTTGTCAACTTGGCTGGGCCACAAGATGTCCAGATATGGTAAAACATCATTCTAGGTGTTTCTATGAAGATCTTTTTGGATGAAACGAGCATTTAAATTGGTAGGCTTTGAGTAAAACAGATAGCCCTCTATAATGTGGGTGGGCCTCATTCAGTTGAAGGCCTAAATAGAAAATATTGACCACCCTCCTCCGAACAACAGAGAATTCTACATCAGACTGCCTTCAGACATTTTCTGTAACACCAGCTCTTCCTGATTCTATAGCAGATGGCCTTCAGACTGGAACTACAGCATTGACTCCCCTGTGTCTCCAGCCTGCTGGTCCACCCTTTAGAATTTGGACATGCCAGCCTCCATTATCACATAATCCAATGCCTTATGATAAATCTATTCATTTGTACACACACACACATCCTATTAGTTCTGTTTCCCTGGAGGACTTTGACTAATGCATGTAGGTAGGAATGGTTTGCCATTACCTAGGGACGAATGTAAAATAAGCAAAAAAGATAAAATGTTTAGAAAGTGCGTGGAGCAAGTAGATTGATAGAAACAGACTAAGAAGGGATATTAAGAAAGATAGGAAGGGAAACAGCAAAAAAAAAAAATAGTCCAGTTAGAGCTAATAAGAGAGTTTCAAAAAGTAAATGGTGCCCAAGTGGGTTGGGGAAGTAAGACGTAAAAGTAAAAGTAAAAAGACAGGGTCAGGCTGTATTTTATGAGATGGTATAGTGGAAGAATATGAGAATAATGCCTTATCTTTGTAGAGTACTTCATCATCTACAAACCCCTTTCACATATTTATTTATTTCATTTAATCCTCACAACAACACACTGTGAGGGAGGAAGGTATAGTTATTCTCATTTTGCATTCTAGGAACTGAAAACTTGAACAAAGTTTCAAGTGTCTAGGCCTGCTAGGACTATTTGTTTAAATCAATTTACAATACCATAAGGAACTTCACTCAAGCTACATAAAGTTCTTGTGAGCCTAGACACATACGGGCAAAAATCTAGATTATCCTTGACATCAATATCACAAGTCAGGGACCTACCCAAACATCCTTCACTTTAATAATCCATTAAGGAGGTGTAATTCTTTAAACCTTTGTGGGAGATATTCATATTTTTGTTCTCTACCACCTTGTAGGTTAATTAAATTCAATATATTGATTATCATTTTGTATCCAGTCACACTTTCTTCTAAAATAATAATAATAGCTAAAATTTACATAGTGATTACCATGTGTTGGATATTGTGCTAAGTACCTTACATATATTAAATCATTTTATCATCACAATAAACTTATGAGGTAGGTCTTATTATGACTACTACCGTTTTGCAAATGAGAGAACTGAGGTACTGAGTTTTAAAATAATTTGCCCAAGATAATGCAGCTAAGAAATGGTGAAACTGGAAATTCAAACATACTTCTGATATGCTAATTGCTATTGTCTTCCAATTTCAAAGGAGGCCCTTTGAAACTCTGATATTCTAGCATTTAGTGAACAAATCTATTTACACTCTATTTCTCCCCTTTTGTTTACCTAATAGATTTGGCTTTCAGTTTTCTGTGTTCTGTACTCCTATGACAGCCCCCCTAGTTTCCCATCTGCCTGTCTCCCACCCCATCTCTTGCAGGTTATTTTTTCCTTTTGTGCACATTATTAAACACTATATTGCCTTTCTTCATATGTGGTACCTGAATCCCAGGTAAGTCTTCATGGGTTACAGATTCTTGGGTTTTGATACTAAAGATAAAGGGCTCAGATGTTCTTAGCAATGTTGTCATAAATTATGTTATTATTTTTGTGCTTATCTTTTGGACTGTGGATAACAATTATTCATTTCTATTAAATCAATAAGCTCATGTAAGTCTATGTCATCTGTAAAAAAGTAGTATGACAAGAGCAATGTGCTTATCCAGCGTTTGAAAGGACAATGCCCTTGATCTTTGCATTTTCACTCCTCTGAAGGAGGATTACAATATAGCATTTTCATTAATCTTCATACAGGACCTTTAAAAACATTAATTTGATTAATCCATAGAAATGGTGATTAGAGCTGTAGAAAAGATTGTCCTGGACTGTACAGTTTAAGTACTTTATGTAGACACAGGGCTGATTGGTTTTTGAAACCTCTAACTGCTTAAAGTACACCTTCTACTCTATCATTAATCGATTGGCATTCTTTTGACTGTTTGCTATACAATAACACAGAGAAAACTTCATTACTATATTTCAATGACACATTAGAGTGAATACCAGAAAGACAGTAGATTGCCTGAACTGGAAGAGGGAAGATAAGTAGATTTATATTCTTTTTTTCTTGCAACTCTGCAAAAACACAAACAGTATTATATAGCCAATCATTAAAGACTCTTTATTTTATTACATAGGCCTACATCGAGATAATTCCTTTTTAACAAAACAGTGATGATGTTGCACTGCTTCTCAAAGCAGTTCTCTTCCTAATGTTTCATTAGCTTTTTAAACTTCTTGCTTTGATCCAGAGTATTTTTCCTTTATTTCATTTGTAAGGCAAGTAAATGTAATAGGCACCCTTTTGGAAAATCAGCCTGGCTTAAATCATGCATTCTTTATACAATGTTAGGAGGAGAATGGTTAACATTTGTAGCCTCATGACTTGCAAATGAAAGAAAATAATAACGCTTAGCAAGACATTAGAAGAACACATTCACCATGAATCATACTGCCCTTGAAGGTGCAGCTTAAAAAAGCAGAGAAATAGATTTGACACCACTTGGACTTGCAGCTCGGACATGCTGCATTAAACTGTTCAAAATTAATTTAATCTGAGCAAGGAGAATAATAGCCTCTCAGTTCAAGGCTTCTGATAGCAGTAATTTGCACTCGAAAGTACTTCCAAAGGGAAAGAATAAATGAAGGGCGACTCTCCAAAACTGAGTGAGCAAATGTATTCACTAAATGAAAGCCTCTTGATCACCCTATAAAAGATCATCCAAAAAAATGACACATTCTATATCATTCTCTTGGGTAAGAATTTTCTCTTGCAACTGTTCAGTTCCTCTGCTTTGGGAACAGATTGATCCCTTTTAGAACTGTTGATGACTCTGGAGGAAGTGTCTGGCTTCAGTTGCTACATTAATTCAGTGGTCCAAAACCAATTTGACAAAAGATCATACAGTCATAAGCGTGGTGCCTAATATTCTCTTTAATATTCTTGGGAAAGACATTTGTTGGTATATAGTGAGGAAAAGAATCATAGTAAGTCTTTAGAGTTTGAGATAATCAATGGCACTTTTTTGCAATCATAGAAATGCTCTCACCAAATGCAGATGCCAAGGTGCTGAGCACAGGGAAAGATGTACCCAAGAGAAATAAGGGGTCTGAGTCATCAAACTAATTAATGGAGTAGACTGATATCTAGTGTGCTTTGAGAATAGCTAATGGAATCTAATTACTCAAAATTATTTCTTCCATTGACTTACCACATAGTCAAAAATTCTACCCATTGGTCACTCCTTTGGAGATAATGCTTCCAGCAATCATTTACACATTTATTTTTTACATTAGCAATCCCCAGCACTTAGCAGAACTCTAAAGGCTTCGGGCACAACAAAGGCTTAGAGAAAATTGTCTTTAAGAGTATTGGAAAGGTGAATTCTTTTGTGCAGGTGAGTCCCTGTGGAAACAGATGGAAAACGGAACTTCTCATAAATGCCACTTATTTGTAACTCACACAGAATAGTAGGTACCGACAAAAATAGTGACATTAAGACTCAAATAATTACATGCACAGAAAGACAAAACTAACTTCATTTTAGACTATTTCTTTTCCTAGATGTTAATCAAGTAGTTTTCTGCGTACACTGGGAGAAATTATTTTCCCTCGATTTGAGCTCTAATGGTGGTGAGAAAATATGTAGCGAAATACAAAAATGAGTCTTTCCAAATAGCATGAGAATAAGTAACATGTTGGTATTCAAGTTTCATTTCCAGTTCTTTATTTGCTTTGCTTTTGAAAATTTAGAAGAAAGAAAACCAAAAGATCTTTTTAAATTCTCTGATAACACTTAATTTCTTCTTAATAATTTACCTGCCAGTAGTTATTTGTTCTATAATAATTCAAAGAATGCTGGTTTTGTAAAAGGCCTTTTAAAAAAAAAGTCTCAAAAAAAAAAAGATTATGTCTCTAGAATATGTTAGAAGTTCAAAATAAATTGAGGGTTTTCAGGACACTAAACAACATAGCCATTTGCTCTTGATCAATGTTGCAAATTAAAGATCCCACCTCCAAGAAAAAACAAGAATGATTATCATTTAAAAGTTTTGTACAATGTTTTGTATTCTTATCTTGCCTCTAATGAAAACTAATAAATTTTCTTCACAGGGTTATACTGTTTTTCAGGGTTAAATTGATATTATTAGGTGAGTATTTTTAAAACTTTTTTAGTTCATAGAAAATTTCAGATTGACTGAAATTTTGCTAATTTCCTTATGTCAGCCAATTTCTTATCACTTCAGAAAAAACAGAATTCTATATACTACTATTTGATAATAAATTAGGTCATGTTTCTCAAATTTGGGCTGTAAACCATTTATATCAGAATCACTAATGCTGGGCCGGGCGTGGTGGTTCACGCTTGTAATCCTAGCACTCTGGAAGGCCGAGGCGGGAGGATTGTTTGAGCTCAGGAGTTTGAAACCAGCCTGAGCAAGAGCGAGACCCCGTCTCTACTAAAATTAGAAGGAAATTAATCGGACAACTAAAAATACATAGAAAAAAATTAGCTGGGCATGGTGGCGCATGCCTGTAGTCCCAGCCACGCAGGAGGCTGAGGCAGAAGGATCACTTGAGCCCAGGAGTTTGAGGTTGCTGTGAGCTAGGCTGATGCCATGGCACTCACTCTAGCCCTGGCAACAGACTGAGACTCTGTCTCCAAAAAAAAAAAAAAAGAATCACTATGCTATTAAGAAGATATGTTGTCAGCCCCACCCCTGAAGTTCCCTATGTATGGGATTCAATCTCAAGTTTTGGAAATACTGTTTTCCATCTTCTAGAACAACTGTTAGCCAATGCAGAAACAACCCTACAACATCCTTAAAATATAAGCTTATAGCCTCTGTTTTAAAACTTCTACTGAAATGGAACTTTCGATGTCACACATCAGCCATTATTAAATAACATTAATGGTCAGAATTTTTTTCTTATACTGAGTCAAAATATATGGTGAAACTGCTACTTGTTAGTTCTAGTTTTTCCTTTTGAAATCACAAAAATAAAAATAATCCCTGTTCCACATGACAGTCCTTCAAATATTTGGAGACCACTGCTCTATTCCCTTTGTTTTTTGCCCTGGCTAAATATCTTCAGTTCCCTTAACCACTCCTTCTACATCATCTTCATATGCTTCTCCATTCTTGTCATCATCCCTGGATAGATTCCAGTTTGTCACTGTCACTCTTGAAATGTGGTGTCTAGAGCTGAACATAAAATAAAAGATGTGGTTTGACCACTGTAGAGTATTGTGACTATTCTTTCTTCCACTTGTTTAGAATACTAGACATTAATAAAGTACCCTGAGCCTAGTCAGGCCTTTGTGATTGTGTATTTTTTATTTTTTGCATCCATATGTCACTGTAGCAGCATATTGTATTTCCAGTGTACAAAAACCTCTAGGTCTTTGTCACTTAGAAGTCTATCAAGCCACTACTACTTCATAGTCTATGCATACAGTTAATATTATTATCTAAGGCCAGGATGTAGATTTTATTTCCCTTACATAAAATTATTTTAATAGTGGACTATCATTTGAAGCATATTGACTTTTTGTACCAAATACAATTCAATAATATATATTTCACCCAACTTGCTTCATCTATTAAATTTGAGAAGACTTTTCTTTATGGCTTCATTCAAGTCACCAACCAAAATATTGAAATTCAGGGCAAAGATTAAAATCCTTTTGGCAAACCCCTAGTTATCTTACCAGGCTGATCTAAATCCATTAATCAAAACTTTAAGAAATTTGTTTGACATATTTATCTGCAAATAAGTTTGAATATTTTTTATGCACTTACTATTTACATTAATTTGCGGTTAATAACTTCATATCTTTGACCCATTTTGTAACAGCTTTAGTGGGACATATGTAATAGCCCATAGAATTAACTTATTTAGAGCATACAATTACGTGGCTTTTGATATATTCACAGAATTGTGCATTCATCACCAACATAAATTTTAGAACATTGTCATTGCCACACAAAGAAACCCTTTACCTTTAAAAGTGACTTTCCATTTCAACAGCTACCAGCAACAACTAATCCACTTCCTGTCTCTGTACATTTACCTGTTACAGACATTTCAACTAAGGGTAATTATGCAATATGTGGCCTTTTGTGTCTGGTTTCTTTCATAATCTTAAAATAATTTCTCCAAGGTTCATCCATGTTGTAGCATGTATCAACACTTCATTCCTTTTTATGGTTAAATAATATTGCATTATATATGTTTACCACATTTTATTTACCCATTCAATTAATGTACATTTGAATTGTTTCCAAGTTTTGGCTATTATAAATGGTGCTGCTATGGACATTCCTATACAACTTATACATGGATATACATTTTCATTTTTCTTGGGTATACACCTAAGATTGGAATTGGTTGATCAAACATTAACTCTGTTTTTAACCATTTGAAGAACTATCAGATTGTTTTCAAAAGCAGCTGCATTATTTTTCATTCACATCAGCAGTGTATAAGGGTTCCAATTAATCCATATGCTTACCAACACTTGTTAGCATTTTTTTTTACTATTGCCATTCTAGAAGATGTGAGGTTGCATCTCATTGTAGTTTTTATTTTCATTTTCCTCATGTCTGATGATGCTGGTTGTCTATTCACTATGTTGATGATGTCCTATGAAGCACAAAGATTTCTTTTTTTTTTAATGCTATCCAATTAATTGATTTTATTTTTGTTGCTTATACTTTTGGTGTCATATCTAAAAAGGCTTTGCCTAATTCAATGGGATGAATATTTACACCTATGTTTCCTGCTAGGAGTTTTATGCTTTTAGCTCTTCCATTTATGTGTTTGATTCATTTTAAGATGATTTTTATATGGTGTGATTTGGGGGTTCAACTTCATTCTTATGTATGTAGATATTCATGTGTCCTAATGCCAATTGCTAAAAAGACAATTATTTCCCCATTGAATTGTCTTGGAAACCTTGTTGAAAATCAATTGGCCATAGATATATGGGTTTATTTCTGTGCTCCCCGTCTTATTTAATTGATCTCTATACCTTTCCTTATTCTAGTACGACATAATCTTGATTACTACAGGTTTTTAGTAAGTTTTAAAATCAGAAAATGTGAGTCCCTCAACTTCATTGTTCTTTTTCAAGATCATTTGGTTGTTGTGGATCTCTTGAGTTTCCATGTGAATATTATGATCAACAAGTCAATTTTTACAGAGCAGGCAACTGAAATTTTGGTAGATATCACATTTATCTACGGATCAATTGGAGAGTATGACTATGTTAACAATATTAAGTCTTCCAGTCTATGAAAACAGGATATCTTTTCATTTATTTAGATTTTTTAAATTTCTTTAGTGATGCTTTATAACTTTCAAGTATATAAGTTTTGCACTTCTTTTGTGAAATTTATTTCTAAATACTTTATTTTTATATGTTTTTACAAATGAAATTGTTTTCTTAGTTTTAATTTTCATTTGTTCATTAGTACTGCATGTAAACACAATTAATTTTTGTATATTGATCATGTGCCCTACAACTTTGTGGATCTCATATATTAATTCTAATGTTTTTAGGGGAATCCAAAGGATTGTCTATATATAAGATCCCATAATTTTCAAATAAAGATAATTTTAAATATTTCATTCTAATATGAATGAATTTTGTTTTTTTCTTCCTTCCTATTTGCCAAGGCGGGAACTTACAGCACAATGTTAAATAGAAGTGGTAAAAGCGAACATGCTTGCCTTGTTCCTGAACTTATAGTGAAAGCATTCAGTTTTTCACTATTTTGTATGAAGGTAGCTATGAGTTTTTCATAAATGTCCTTTTAAAAGTTGAGGAAGTTTCTTTTGATTCCTGTTTATTGCACGCCTTTTTTTTTTTTTTTTTGAGACAGAGTCTCGCTCTAACACCCCAGGTAGAGTGCAGTGGCATCATCCTAGCTCACTGCAACCTCAAACTCCTGGGCTCAAGCAATCCTCCTTGCTCAACACCCAAGTAGCTGGGAACACCGGTGCACACCACCACATCTGGCTAATATTTTTTTTTTATTTTTAGTAGAGACAGGGTCTCCCTCTTGCTCAGGCTGGTCTCAAACTCCTGACCTCAAGTGATCCTTCCACCTTGGCCTCCCGGAGTGCCAGAATTACAAGCGTGAGCCACTGCGCCTCGCCTATTGTACATCTTTATGATAAAGTGATGTCAAATTTTGTCAAAAGCATTTTCTGCATCTATTGAGATGATCATGTGGTTTTTGTTCTCTATTTTATTGAGATGATGTATTACAATAATGGATTTTTCAAGTTTAAATAAACATTATTTTTGTAGTATAAATCCCACTTGTTCATGGAGTATAATTATTTTTATATATTGCTAGATTCCATTTGCTTGTATCTTGTGGATTTTTGTATCTATATTCATAGGAGACACCGCTCTGTAGTTTTCTTTTCTTGTGTGATGTCTTTGGTTTTGTTGTCATTTAATACTGGCATCATAGAATGAGTTAAGAAGTGCTCCATACTCTTCCATTTTGGAAGAGTGAAGCAATCTGAGAGCCTGCACTTTTCTTTCTAGGAGGCTTTGGATTACTATTAATACTAATTCAATCTCTTTGTCATAGATTAACCAAGAAAAGAAGATAGAGGATTTAAATAAACTCAATAAGAAATGAAATAGGAGATATTACTGATACCACAGAAATACAAAAGATCATCTGAGACTACTATTAACACCTTTACTCACACAAACTAGAAAATCTAGAGGAAATGAATAAATTTTTGGAAACACACAGCCTCCCAAGCTTGAATCAGGAAAAATAGAAATCCTGAACAGACCTATCACAAGTAGTGAGATTGCATCAGTAATTAAAAAAAAAAATCTCCAACAAAACAATCCAAGGACCAGATGGATTCACAGCTGAAATCTACCAGACCTATGAGGAAGAACTGGTACCTAGCCTACTGAAAATGTTCCATAACATTGAGAAGAAGGGAATTCTAGCTAACTCATTCTATAATCCCAGTATCACTCTGATACCAAAATCAGGAAAGGACACAACAAAAAAAAAAAAAGAAAACTACAGATCAAAATTGTTCATGAACACAGATGCAAAAATCTTCAAAACAAGTACTAGCAAACCGAATCAAACAGCACATAGAGAGAATAATTCACCACAATCAAGTGGTGACCAGAGATGCAAAGATAGTTCAACTTATCAAATCATTAAGTGCTATTTACCACATAAAAAGAATTAAAACCAAAATCCATATGATCATCTCAATAGACACAGAACAAGCATTCTATAAAATCCAATGCCCCTTCATGATAAAAACCCTTAACAAACTAGGCATAGAAGGAATATATCTCACAATTATAAAAGTTATATATGACAAACCCACAGCCAACGTCATACTGAATGGGGAAAAATTGAAAATAATCCCCCAAAGAACTAGAACAAGACAGGGGCGGCCAGTGTCACCACTTCTGTTCAACATAGTACTGGAAGTAGTAGCTAAAGCAATCAGGCAAGAGAAAGAAATAAAGAGCATCCAAATCAGGAAAGAGGAGGTCAAATTATCCCTGTTTGCTGATATGATCTATTCCTAGAAAATCCTAAAGACTCAATTGAATATAAAAATGTAGGTTTATTTCTGAGTTCTCAATTCTATTGCATTGGTCGATATGTCTATCCTTTTGCAAATACCATACTGTCTTAATTATTGTAGCTTTGTAGTAACCTTTGAAATCAGGAAGTGTGAGTCTTTAAACATTATTCTTTTTTAATATTTTCTTAGCTCTTTCAGGATCCTTGGGTTGCCATATGAAAATTAGTATCCAAGACCATGTATGATTCTGATAGGGACTGTGTTAAATCTGCAGATAAATTTGGAAAATATTGCCATCTTTACAACATTGTCTTCCAATTCATGAATACAGGGTATATTTCCAGTTATTTTGGTCTTACATTTCTTTCAAAAATATTTTATAGTTTTCAGACCATAAGTTTTGCACTTCTTTTGTTAAATATTTTCTAAGAATTTTTTTCTTTTTGATGGTGTTATGAAAGAAATTTTTCCTAATTTTATATTCAGATTGTTCATTATGAGTGTAGAGAAGTATTAATACAATTATTTTTTGTATGTCAATGTTGTATCCTTCCACCTTGCTGATCTTGTTTATTACTTCTACAATTTGTAGTGAATTTTTTAGATTTTTTATACACAGGATCTTAATTGATAGGTTTATTTTTGCTTTAAAATATGAATGCCTTTAATTTACTTTTATTGCTTAATTGCCTAAACTAGAATCTTCAGAACTATGTTGAATAGCAGTTGTGAGACTGGCCATTTTTGTCTTATTCCTAATCTTAGGAAGAAAGCTTTCAGTTTTTCTGAAAAATAATTATGTGTAATTTTATCTGTGGGCTTTTTCTGAAAAATAATTTTGTGTAATTTTATCTGTGGGCTTTTTGTATAGCCACTTTATCAGGTTAAGAAATATCCATTCTATTCCTAATTTGTTGAGTATTTTCATCATGATGATGTGCTAATACTTTTTCTGCATGTTAAAGTGGTAATCAATCTTTATTTCTTCAAGTATTTTTTTTAGCCTTGGCCATTTTCTCCTCTCCTTCTGGATTTGGATAATATAGATATCAGGTCTTTTGTTACAGACACACAGGTTCCTGAGGTTCTCTTCATTTGTTTTCAGTCTATATTCTTTCTGTTGTCCAAATTGGGTAAATCCTCTTATTCTCTTTTTAAGTTCACTGATTCTTTCCTTTGCTTTTCCATTCTACTTTTGAGCCTATAAACTCAGTTTTTATTTTAGGTTTTACATTTTTCATTTATGAAATTTCCATTTGTTTCTTTTTTATATTTATTTTCTATTTATTTTAGGAGATTTTCTATTTGCTGAGTCTTTCTATTTTTTTAATTTGTTTAAAATCAGTTTGTAATTGCTTCTGGAAGCATATCTATGATTGCTGCTTTAAAATCATTCTCAAGTAATTCAGTCTTCTCTATCATCTTGCTTTGGCCATCTATTTTTTGTCTTTTATCATTCAATTTGAAATATTTATGATTCTTGGTATGATAGATTTTCTAATAAAGCCTGGGTATTTTAGGTATGGCGTTATGAGAATTTGTATCTTGCTAAAACTTTCTGGTTTTGTTTGCTTTCTCTGATGTCACTTTGCCAGGGCATAGTGATGTGCTGTCTAGTTATTGCTAAATGGGAGTATAAATGCAAATTCTCTAGTAGGTTCTCTGTTGACACCTTATAATTTTAAACATGGGTAAATATTCTGGTGCCTCACATGGTCTTTACTGACACAAATGGGGTGGGAAGATGTGTGGCATCATTACTGCAGAGTAATGGTTAAAGTCTTGATTTTATTCTATACTAGATCTTCTCTGATACTACCTCAGTGGGGAGGAACAAGGGTACCTAATTATTTCTGAGTAGAAGGGCAGTCCATGGTCCCCATATGGTATCCAGTGATACCATATGTGGGGGCTAAAGAGGAAGGTGTCCCTTGTTACATTCCAGCAGGCATCAAAGTTCTGGCTCCCTACTCAGCTTTCTCTGACACCAATCCAGTGGAGGGTTTGGGGAATCTTATTGAAACCTGATGAATATAGAAGTCTAGGCTCTCCATTCAGCTTTTCCAGGTGTGGATAGGGATTGGCCAAAGTTTTTTTGGAGTTGGATTAGAGTAGAGCAGTTATTGTCTAAAAATTTTATTTTTTCTTTTTATATATTTAGGAGTACAAGTGTAGTTTTGTTACATGGATATATTGTGCAGTGGAAAGTCTGTGCTTTCAGTGTACCCATCAACTGAATAGTGTACATTACACCCAATAGGTAATTTTTCATCCCTCACCCCCCAACACCCTCCCACAATTTAAAAATTTTCTATCTTGATAATCAGTCCTTTTCATCATCCTTTAACTAAAAAGAACAGATCAGGGGAAAGTGAAATTTTTTTGACACTTGTTCATATTTTTGGGTTGTCATCTTCTGTCCTAAACTTGGAATATATGAGGCAAAAAGAGTACTCAGGAAACTCACCGTCACATTGTCCCTTGAGTCCCAAGTTCCCTAGCCAATCTGCCATCTTCTCTCTTCTTTTCAGAGTTTTCCTATGTTTGTTTTTTATATAATACCCAAGGGTTGTAATTGTACTTAGCAGGAAAAATAAGGAAAAGTATATCTAATACATCTTCCTAGAAGTAGAAGACTGCTGATAAACACTTTTAAAATAGAGCTATTCGACCAGCTACACATTCATCTTACTTACTGTTACCCATCCCTCATTTAATCACATTAATGCATCAATGTGTGCATGCTTTCATTCAACTAATGACTATTGAGCCTCTACTATAAGCTAAAAACTAGTAAATGAGGCAACATGTTTGCCTTGAAAGAGTTCAGAATCTAGTGAGGGAAGACAAGGGAACATTTTACTAAAATGTAGTTTCAAATGTTTAACAGCCTTGCAAAGTAAAGATATAATAAATAAAATGAGACACTCTGTTTATGTTTTGGTGAAATTTAGATATGTATCCCTTTAGTTTGTTCTTAATCTCTCAGTCTACCATTTCACCAACCCTTTTAACAAAGATAATGAAATTAGCTTAACAAGATTTTTTTCTATTTAATCAAGGGTACTCTTTATGTTTACTAATATCTTGTTAAATGTCCACAAACTGTCTATTTAATAATCTAAAAAGTTGTAGGAAATCAACACCAAATTTCCTCTAGTATGTAACTAGAAGGATTTAAATTTCTCACATTTCTGGGGAAAAATGCGAATTACAGCAACATTTGTACCTCTCCATTCTTCTAATAACTCTCCTAGTTTCTGTGATTTCTTAAAGATTAGTAACACAGGTTTCATGACTACATCTGAAAGATTTCTGTTTCTCTTGCATATAATTCATCTGGCCTGGAAGCTTAAAGCATTTAAAAAGCACATTAGTGCTCTCTTGTTATTCTTTCTCATGTATTGGCTCTTATTTCATTCCAAACCATATTTATTCAATGAGTTCTGATAGGAAGGTATTTATTCTTTTTATAAAGTTTGGGCACAATATAGGGTTGAATCATTATATTCCTCTCTGTCACCTGTTATTATGTCTCTAGGAAAGGGCTTCTCTTGTCCTGGTTTTTATTCTTATATTTAACACAGTTATGAAAGCCCTTTTGTCCATCCTCAGCATTTTTATAGGTCTCTGCACAATCTATGTTTAACCTTTCTGACCATATTGTTATAGATTAATTTGTATCTGTCTTTGATTGTACATATTTTTTCTATTTTTGCACATGTCTCTGAAGAAAAATACAAACTCATAGGAGATCTTCCAGTGCAGCCACACAGCTGTCTTTAAATTCCTCTGCTGTTCAATTTTTTTTAATTTCTCATTTTTCTTGAGCCCTTTTCTGTCTTACAGTCTCTCTGTTTTCATCTGGTCTATGGAAATCTGATTTCTAAAGTTAAGAATACCTCTGAAGATCAAACCTCCCTCCCTTTGTCTATTTCTCCACTTATAGTGTATTTGGGTGTCAGTAGGTGCCAGTAAAATATACAAGCACTTTTCTTTAGAGCGATGCTGCCAAATGCCTACTCAAATAAATGAGTACTTTTCTTTCATCCTGTTCATATGGAAGGAACAAAAATCTCATATGGTAACTTGTGGTGTGTAGATATGGGCATGTAATCCCCACCCCCTCCCATTTATATAAACATGAAATATCTAAGGAAGATGTTTCTGTTTTCAGGCTAACAAGTATTTACATCAAGATATATAGGTCTCCATGGCACAATGGATAGTGCATTGGACTTCTAGAGGCTGGAGGTATTCAAAGATACGATATTTCATTACCTGTTGGGTACAATGTACACTATGTGGGTGCTGGGTGCATTAAAAGCCCAGACTTCACCACTGTACAATACATCCATGTAACAAAACCCCACTTGTACTTCCAAAATCTATTGAAATTAAAAATCAAAATTAAAAAAAGATATGATATTTTCCACTAATTTATTTATGCCAACATTAATCAACACTTGGCTATAAAAAGGTCACGTGAGGCAAGAGCAAAAGGAAATCAGAGAACAATCATAAAAGCATTTCATATTTTACCAATATGCTTTTATCACAAACTATTAAGAAAAATCTAAAATAAAGCCCATGACACACACACACACACACACACACACACACACAAATCTGTGTCACCAAAAAATAGATGTGCACATCACGGCCTAGTGTTGTAGATCTCAAACATTTTTCATTTTAAAATCCTACTTTGTACAAAATAGCACAACTGTACTTCCACAAGGCATTTAAGAAAAAATAAATCTGAAATATCCATTTTAATAGTATATATACTTATCAATATTATTATATCCACAAAGATTTAAGGTGTATGTACAAATCACACATAATCTGTCTAATGTTTTTTGGTCATAAAAAGTAAGAGTAAAGATCTTTACTCAGTTCATCCAATCCTTGGTGTCAACGTTTCCTGAATTTTTCTTAAATTTGTATATCCTTGTATTTTAAATTGATCACAAAAATCAGTGTCATACCAGATCATAAACTACTCACCCAGTGTAAAGGAAACCATTGTGGTTGCTGAGATAACAAATGTCTTTACTTGGATGTACCTTCATTTCAAAAATAGTGTCACTTCATTATTATTATCATCATCTTGAAATTGATGTTTGCAATATAGGCAGATTGTTGAGCTTTCAGTCTGTTGGAGAACATTATATTTTATTAGATCCATTTTAAAAATGGGAAATTTTGCCATGTTACTCATTAGGATAAAAAAGATAGCATCCTGAATTTCAAATTTCAAACATATTACTAAAGATGTAACTTTTGGTGACAGAGAGGTCACAATTTAGAGTTATTTAAAGAATTATAGTTCACATGTGATTGTCAATAAAGTAGAAAACTATGGATCTATTGATATTTAGTTTTTAAAAGGTTTCCTGACTTCTTGTCTAAGAACTATTCCCTGTGGCCCTACTCAAATGAATTATATGGCAACACTTGGTTACTTTTATCCTGTAACTTTTTGAAAACACGTGCAATATTAACCTTCATTGTTGACTTCTACTGATACACTGCTTTGAAATATATTCTTAACATAAAGGTTTAGCTGTGTAATTTAGAATTTTAGTTAGAAGAGAAATTTGAGTTTTGGACAGGAATAGATGAGATATAGATGCCCCTCTGGCTAAAGTACAGTAGATGATACCTTAATGTAACGTGGTGGGAAGAGGTTGAGGAGACCAAGGATGAGAAGAGTGCAAGTAAACACTTCAAACTTAATCTTAATTATGATTTTGCTTGAGATCCTTTCCATCCTATATAAAATAGGTAGATGGTAGAGGGGAGATAGTGAGATAATTTCCTTGTCTATAACTTATAGTTTTAAGACTATAACTCAACTTTTATACAGCATGTCATCTGAAGTTTGATGGTTTATGCCATCCTATTGCCTAATATTATTTGAAACAAAAGCAAAATAATAATAGAAGACTCTCTAATGAATTTAAAAGGGTAAAATTTAGTTAAAATATTGTATCCAGATCCAAGACTGAAATATGCAATTAGCCATTTAGAAGACCTGATAATATTTTTTTGTAAAACGGCACCTTCACAACACCGTATCATTCTTTATCACCCCATTCTTGAGCTATTAATAACATCCTTATATGACACCAAAGGTGTTGGACTTTGCAATAACATGATTTGTTTTGGGATCACATATTATACCACTATTAAGAGGCAGTCACTATACAATTTCAAGTGGTAATGTCTGAGATGGTTTTCCAAACTGATTTAGTTAAGAAACCGCTATCATTTGTGTAATTTGTTTTCTGAAAATTCATTTTCTGGTTAGGCCTAGTTTCTCTTCTGCCTTCAAGTCTAACATATTCTTTGCAATTTTTTGGAAGCATCACTAAGATCCTGTCATTTTCATCTCCCTCCATTTTGTACATTTCCAAAATATTTTTAATTGTATATAAATCTGTCTTCTTCCCCAAATGAAGGCTCATTGACAACAAGGAACCTGTCTTGTTTGGCTCTTCTACCTCATTACTTATCACTGTGCTAGATGCATGATGAATAAATAACTTCATTTAATCTCTGATTGCCTCAATATTCTATTTGTTATTTTTCCTCTTCCTTCTTTTATCCATTTTCTATTAGTAAAATCTCCAAGAGAGATGCCACAGGAAGTCTACAAAGGATTTACATCTTAAGAAAAGCATACTGTTTAGATTTATAATCTCAAACCTTAAAAGTCTGTTGCAAAATAGAAGAAAATCTTGACAAGAAATTTGAAGAAGAGCCTGATGTGAAATTGGAATATGAATAGTGAAACTGGGCCAATATAATTTAGTCATATGGCAAAATGAATTCTCCAAATATAATCATCTTCAAAAACTAGTTTGTGGGAGATAAAGTGAGTTTTATAGTAAAGTAGCAGGAAGAACGAAAAGGAATAAAAGCTCCGTCAGGTAATTGCTTGCTTAGGATCATTGCAAAAGGCCTAAGATTTATAGTGCTAAGTAGTAAAAAAAAAAAAACAGAAATGAAAAGAAAAGAATAAATAAAGCTACTTACAGACAATTTACTGTATAATGTTTTAAAAGCTCTCAAAGGTAAGTTAAAAAGTATTAGTTAATATTTATTTGATTCAAATGCCACAAAGTACAATTAATCTTAAATTTTAATACATAAGAAATAGATGATGAGATTTTTCAATGATTAGAGAGAATATATAGAGAACTGAAATCAAAAGAGTCTTGAGCATATATTTACTGCTGGTTCTCTGTAAAAATCCAACTTAAAGAAAAATATTTAATGAGAATTATCCCTAGGAGGAAAGAAATTATAAATATAATCAACAGACTAGAAATTTTAAAGAATTTCAGGAATTAGATAAGCAGAGATACAGGTGTAAGTAAATCTTCAGCCTAAAATAAGTGTGATCTATTGCAGAGTTGAAAACAGTTCTTTCCTAACAAATCCTCAGATATGCTTAAAGCTCAAGTCAACAAATATTAGTACAAAGAGCAGTAAATAATCTAGGACTATCATCAAGGTAATTAATTAACAAAGTTCATGTGAAAGAGCTGAATTTGCTAGAACCCTCACTCCCAATCTGTATATGATGTGACTTGTTCCTGGAATAAACCTATATAACATTTTTTTCTCATTAACTAGTTATTTTTCTTAAAAAATATTTAAGAAATGTATGTGCATAGTTTTAAAAAGGCAAAATACCACAGGCTTCATAAAGAAAAATGGTAGTCAACTGCCCACAGCACTTCCTAACCCTCAGGGGCAACTACACTAAACTCTTTTAACTTTTTTAACTCTTTTAAACTATTTGTTTAAATTACATTTATGTTTTGATTTTTTAAAAAATTTAGACATTGTATGCTGCCTTCCAACTTCAGAATATTAATATTTAGCATGAATTCAGAATACACACTACTAATACTTCATCTTCATAATATGGATATATCATGATTTGTTAAATCAACATTCATTTCTTAAATTATTATAGCTATATAAAATATTCAAGCTGAATCAAGCAGTGTACCATAATTACATTTTCTTTTTCATACGGCTATATATTTTTCCTAGAGTTAATAATTGCTTCAATATTTATTTGCTTAGTTTTCTTTATAGCTATCATTAACTCATGTCCAAAGGACTTGACAGAACTCTGTAGCTCTTCTCAGTATGGTCACACACTTGTGATAATTTTTTTTTTCTGGGAAACATTATTCTTTTTTAAATTTTTTTCATATCAATGACATTTACTTTTAATTTAATTTTTAAGACTTTCAAAGATTTGAAGTTTTTGGAAATAGGACCATGATAGGTGGTAAGGATATGAAACATTATTCTTGAATATTTCCATTCTCCTACTTCAATCAGAATTGATTCTTTCTAATGCTACTACACAGCTGTGATCTCGGGAGCTCTATCCACTATCATCCAGAGAAAATTATTTACTTCTCTATGTGTTAAATAATCCATTCCTAAGATACAGGATTTCTTTTTTCTTGGTTTACTGCTGCCTGAAATTGTCTCTGCCCCCTTCCTTCCTAAGATATTTTTAACATTACAGTTAGTTTTGTTATCTGAATTATAAAATAGAAGCTTTCTTCAAAAACCTAATAACACTTGTTAGTCATACATACCAACCAAGATAGGTATGAAAAAGCTGATTGGAAACTCAGTTTGTGAGGGTGGGCTTTAGTGACTAGTGGATCTCCCATTGAAAGATTGAGTGGGGACCTAGTGATATCATAAGGTTATCCTATAATAATAGGGTATGAAAGTTTTCTGAGGGCTATTCAGGTTTCTCAATGGAATACTTCAACCAGCTGTTTTGAGAGGGTGAGTTATAGTCACTGGACTTTAGATATTTGGGAAATAAGTAGAGGGTGGGTAGGGGGGTCTTAGAATTAATTATGTAGAGTTTCATATAATTCCTCTTTTCAGTAAATTGTCTCATTCCTGTCCTTTGCTGTGCCTGGAATTTTACAGAAGACAGCATCACTTTTTATTTTACCAGATAGTAAAATTCCCATCTTTTACAAGAAGTGTGGAGCCCAACCCTAAATGTTGATTGAGAAAGGGGGTCTATTGTCTAAGCATTCCTTATACAGACTGAACTACTCCTGATTTTAGAACTATTTTCCTCCTACATTCAAAGTTACCTATGCCTTCAATATTTGTATTTGTTGAGATTTCAGAGTGAAAATTGGTTTGCTTCATGTGATGCTCCCCCCAGATCCCCACTTCTATAGGCACTTAGAGTAAAGAAAAATAGAAACCTAAGCCAATTACCACTTGTTATTCTACTTTCCAGCTTTCTAAGCCTATATTAGCATCTTTTTTCTGCTTTCATCACCTCTCTTCTGGTCCTAGTGACTTTTTAATTTCTTAAAATTTTTTCATTAACATTTTAGGGAAGAACACATGATAAAGACATATTCCGAGTGAAGTCTCATAACTACTTTTTAAGTAAAGTAATGGGCTTCTAGCATGAGTAATGAACCTAAAAGAGATTAAGAATGGAACTTGAGATAACTCTGAGAAAGAGAATCCAAAGTTAAAGAAGTACCTGATTCTAGCATTTTCCATCAATATAAAGACTAAATTGAATGTGTAAAATCAGAGTTCTGACTCAAAAGATTCCCAGAATGGACAGTGGACCTGGAGAAGAACAGAAATTCTTTAGGAAAGGAAAGAAAGTATCTATTCAAACAAAAACCTGTGGATACATTCCATGCAGACAAGTGTCTAAGTCATCTTCTTCAATCATCTGAGATAGACAACAAAATCAAAATCTATGTTCTTAAACAGTTGGACCAGGTTTCACATTAGGCTAAGTAGGCTGAAAGTTCTGTCAATAAAATACATGGAGAAAAAGAAATCACCAAATTTTCAAAGTAACTCTCAAGTAATAAAGTTAATTAAGGAAATAGAATAAAATTTTAAAAAATAATAACCACTGTAATTAGAGTGGTTTGAGGCATTAGGACATAATATGCCTCAAAAAGAACTAACTTCACTGTTAAATAAATAAATAAAAGTTCTTGAAAATAAACTAAAATAATGAATGAATAAACTTAATGAATGAAAATAAGTATATAAAAAACCATGGGATGACACTAAAGCAGCACTTAGACAAAAATTTATACTGTGAAGTGCCTATATTAGAAAAGAAGTTTCAAATCAATTAACTCAGTTTCCATTATGATAAATAAGAAAAATAAAAGCAACTTACAGCTAAAGTAAGAGAAAAAAGGAAATAACAAAGAACAGAATGAAAGTAATGAAAGGAAAAATGAAAAAAATAAAAAAAACAAATTATGTCTTTTAAGATCAACAAGATTGACAAACTTATAGCAAGAATGATCATAAGGATAAAAAGAGAGAAGACATAAACTTTCAGTATCAAGAATAAGAAAAACATCATTTATAAATATTCTAGGTATTAAATGGATGACATTTTATGAACAACTTTATCCCAGAAAACTTGAAAATTTAGATTAAATAAATTCATTGAAAGATTAAGACTACCAAAACTCACTCAAAAAGAATTGGATAACCTTAATAGTCTTATATCTATTTTTAAATTGATTTTATAATTAAAAACCTTCCCACAAAGAAGGCTCAGATGACTTCAATACTGAATTCCACCAAACATTTAAGGAAGAGATAATATTAATTTTGCACAAACTCTCCTAGAAAATTAAAAATAGTTCCCAACTCATTCCATGAGGCCTACGTTACATTGATATCTAAATCAGATAAATACATTATAAGAAAAGAAAGATACAGATCAATATTCCTCAGGAACACAGAACAAAATTTTTAAAATTACAGCAAATTAAATTCTGCAATATATTAAAGGATCACACATTATGACCATGGAAGGCTTATGCTAGGATGGTTTAACGTCCAAAAATCAATTAATGGAATAAATCATACTTTGAAATTATGTCTAAAAAGCCATAGGATCATTTAAGTAGATGAAGTAAAAAGATTTGACAAAATTCAACATCCATTTCTGTTATAAATTCTCACAGAACTAGGAATACAAGGGAACCTCTTCATCCTGTTAAAAGGCACCCATGAAAACTTTAAAGTTAACATTATATTTAATGGTAAAAGATAGAAATTCTTACCCTCATGTCAGGATCAAGATATGGATGTCTTCTTTCACCACTTTTACTCAAAATTGCAGTGGAGGTTCTAGTTAGGGCAATCAAGTAAGAAAAATAACTGAAAGCATCCTGTTTGGAAAGAAAGAAATAAATCTGTCTTTATTTATAGTCGACATGATCCTATATTAAGAAAATTGTGTGGAATTTACAAAAGGCAACTAGAACTAATAAATGAGTTTACCAAGGTGGTAGGATATAATATCAATGTACAGAAAGCAATTACATTTCTGTATGTTAGCAACAAACATTAGGAAATTAAAAAATTTTAAGTATCACAGACAATAGTATCAAAAAATTTAAAAAGAAAAATATTTAGAGATGCCTGTGAAGAAAAGATGTGTAGTACCTCTAAACTGAAAATTTCAAAACATTGCAGAGGAAAATTAAAGAAGATCTAAATAAATGAAGAGATACACACTGGCCATGTGTCAGAAAGCTCAATATTGTTAAAATGGTCATTCTCCTCAAATTGATCTGTAAGTTCAACATACTATCAAAATACTGGCACAAATTGTTTTTACAAATTGACAAGCTGTTTCTAAACATTTATATGAAAATGCAAACAACCTAGAATAGCCAAAACATCTTTGAAAAAGAAAACAAAGTTGGAAGATTCACAATTCCTATTGTAAAACTTATAAAGTCTACTGTAATCAAAGTGTTGTGGTATTGGCATCAAGGTAGACAAATAGATGAATGGAATAGAATGGAGTCCAGAAATGTATTCACACACATATGAACTAACATTTTTGACAATGTTGCAAAAGAAATTCAGAAGAGAAAGGATAGCCTTTTCAGTAAATTATGCTGGAGCAGTTGTACACATATAAGCAAAAAACTAATTTTAATTCATAACTTATGCCATATACAATAATTACTTGAAAATGGATGGTGGGCATAAATATAAAACCATAAACTATAATTCCTAGAATAAAACACAAATCTTTGTATTCTTGGGTTAGAAAAATATATCTTTGATATGAACCCAAAGACACAACACAAAAAGAAATGATAAATTGGACTTCATAAAAATGTAAAACTTACATTGTTTCAAAGATGATGATAAGAGAATGTAATAACAAGTAGCAGACTGAGGGAAAATATTTTCAAAGCATATATTTAATAAAGAACTGTGTCTAGACTATATAAAGAACCCTCAAAACTTTAAGAAAATATATAGCTTAATTAATAAAATGGGCAAAAGATTTGCACAGACACTTCACCGAAGAATTTATTTGTATGGCACATAACCAAATGAAACTGTGTTAAACACCATCAGGTAAATGGCAAATAAAGTACAATAAAGAAATTACGTATCTATTAGAATGACTTAAATTTTAAAAACTGACCATCCAAGTGTTTGTTGTCAATGATGTGGTGCAACTGGAACTCTCATATGCTGCTGGTTAGAATGTGAAATATTACAGCAATTTTGGAAAACAGTTTGACGGTATTCTAAAAAGTTAAACCCTATGATCTAGCCACTTTACTTCTACATATTTATCTAAGAGAAATTATATCATATGTCCATACAAAGACTTGTACATGAGTGTTACTGGCAGCTTTATTTATAATAATCCAAACCTGGAAACAAACCAAATATCAATCAACAGGAAAACAGATAAAGTGTTGTATATCCATAAAATGGATACTACTCAGAAATAAAAGGAATGAGCTATTTATGCATGCATGTACATGGATGAATCTGAAAATAATTATTCTGAGTGAGAAAAAATCAGATAAAAAGAGCACATACTAATTACTTAATTTACATAAAATTTTAGAAAATACAAAGTAATCTATAATGACAGAAAACAAATCCGTGGATACCTGTGGACACAAGGGAGGAATTACCAAGGGGTACGAGGAAACTTTTGTGGGTAATAGATATCTTTTATGGATATATATCTTGATTGTTGTGATGGTTTCCTGGGTGTACATATAGATCAAAACTTATTAAATTGTATTCTTCAAATGTGTACAATTTCTTTTATGTTAGAAGCTTCAGGGCTCACATTTATCTCTATCCTAATTAGCAAAAAAGTGAGTCTGATTCTCATACAATTCAAACATACATCCCAGAATTGATACCAACCTGCCCTGATGGGCATGATTCATGTCATGTCTTTCTACTGGAACCAATTATACTAGCTTGTGAATAGAATATATGACTTAAGTCAATTAGAGCCTATCTTGAAAGCATGAAATGAGGTTGATGCAGTCAAATCACATGGTTAGAAAATTTGGGGTACTGTTAAGAATGGAGAAGGGGGTAATGAATCCTGGGTTAAAAAATGATTTTGAGTGATTTAGGGTCTTTCAAATCTCAGAATTCCTCATAAAATTTCTTTCAAGAGCTGTATCTTTCAATCCAGTCAGTATGTGTTGAGTTCCTGCTTATTTATCAGGTAATATGACAGGCACTAGGACATAGCAGTGGTAACAGTCAAGATCCTTGCCTTCATGAAACTCACATTCTGATGTGGGAGACAGAGCATAATAATTCCACCAATATATATTTTTAAATAGTGATAATGGCTACCCTGCCTTTCTACATTTGATGCAAAGATCTAAATGAAGACATGAAGTGATCCATGTGATGATCATGGGGAACAGCATTCCAGGCATAGATAACAGCAAATGCAAAAGCCAGTAAATATAAGTGAACTCGGTTGTTTGAGGAAGGATAAGAAAATCATTTTGAGTGATGAGACATGAACCTGGAGAATAGTAGTCACATATGAGGCTTGAGTGATATCAGGAGACATATCAGGTTTAGCCTTAAAGGCTGTGAAAGCAAGAGTGGATTTTATTCTAACTGTGACTAGAAGTCATTGGAGCATTTGAACAAAAGTGTAATATTATATGATCTGATTTTACTTTAAAGATAAGATTGCTCTGACTGTAGGAGGATAGGAAAGGAAGCAGGAAGATTAGTTATGATACATTGTTATAATCCAAAATAGAAAGATTATGGTGGCTTATACTAGGATGAGAGAACTGAGGGTGAAAATTAATTGGCTTTGGAATATGTTTTAAAGTTGGAGAAGACATGATTTCCTGATAAATACAATGTACATAAGAAAGAAAGAAATCAAAGGTAACTACCAGCTTTTGGCCTGAGAAACTTGGTGAATTTTGGTGCTATTTACTGAAACAAGAAATATTGAGAGAGGAATAGGTTAAGAGGCAATCAAGAGTGATGTTTTGGCCATGATAAGTATGTGATGTTGGTTAAATATTCAACAAAAGATACTGAGTAGGCAGTTGGAACTCAGGGTGGAAATCAGGATACATATAGAGTGCATCCCTAGGAGAAGAATCTTGGAGACTAGGAGGATGTAGCAGTAAATAAAAGAAACAAAAAGCTGACTCTCATTTGATATTCTAGTGAAAATAGCCAATAGGACCACATTAACTAAAAAGTTTCTGCACAACAAATGAAATAATCAACAAAGTCAAAGGTAACCTTTGGAATGGGAGAAATTATTTGCAAATTATATATCTGATAAGGGGTTAATATATAAAATATATAAAAAACTCCTGTAACACAGCTTTAAAAGCCTGATTTAAAAATGGGCATAGGACTTGAATAGACATTTCTCCAAGAAGACATATAAATGAAAAACAGTTATATGAAAATGTGCTCAAAATTACTAATGATCACATAAATACAAACCAAAACTACAATGAGATATCACCTCATAATTGTTAGGATGGAGTCCAATGCTTATATGATGCTTACTACATGATTTTTTAAATTTTATTGAGGTGTAATTGGTGTACAAAATCTGCACATATTTAATGTATACAATTTGATAGGTTTGAACATATGCATACACTGATGAAATCTTCACCACCATCAAGGTAATAAATATATCTATCCCTTCAAAAATTTCCTCCTGCCTTTCTCCCTTTTTTGTAGTAAGAACACTTTACTTGAGACTCACGTTCTTAACAAAATTTTCAGTGTACAATACGATATTGTTACCTATGAGTATTGTGTTGTAAGGCAGATCTCTAGAACTTATTCATCTTGTGTAACTGAAAATTCATACTCATTGAAGAGCAACACTCCATTTACCCCTCCACCAAGCCTCTGACAACCACTGTTCTACTCTCTGCTTCTGTGGGTTTGACTATTTTAGATATTTCATATACACGAAATCATGTAGCATGTGTTCTTTTGTATCTGGTTTATTTCTATTGGCATAATGTCCTTCAGACTCGTCTATGCTGTCTCATATGGCAGGATTTCCTTTTTAAAGGCTCAATAATATTCCATTTTCTGTATGTACTACATTTCCTTTATCCATTCTTCTGTTGATGGACATTTAAATTATTTCCATATCTTAAATACTGTGAATAATGCTGCCATGAGGACTCTGAGATTTTGATTTCAATTCTTTGGGATATATAACCAAAGTGGTATTACTGAATCACATGATAGTTTCTTTTTTAATTTTATGAGAAACCTGCATACTGTTTTCCATAGCAGCTTTACATTTTACATTCCCACCAAGTTTACAAGGGTTCCAACTTCTCCACATCCCCACCAACACTTATCTTTTTTTTAAATAATAGCCATCCTAACCATTATGAGGTGATATCTCATTGTAGTTTTGATTTGTATTTACATGATCATTAGTGATATTGAGTACATTTGCATATAACTATTTTACATATGTATTTCTTCTTTGGAGATATGTCTGTTCAAGTCATTTGCCCATTTTTTTTTGGCTTTCAGAAGTTACATGTTTTATTTATATTTTATAGATTTAGGGGGTACAAGTGCAGTTTTGTTACATGAATATAGTTCATAGTTGTGATATCTGGGCTTATAGTGTAACCATCACCTGAATAGTATTGTACATTGTACAATTTAGTAATTTTTCATCCATCACCCCCCTTCCATATCCCACCCTCTCAATGCTTCCGAGTCTCCAGTGCTTGTTATTCCACACTTTATGTCCATGTGTACCCATTGTTTAGCTCCCACTTATAAGTGATAACATGTGGTGTTTAACTTTCTGTGCCTGAGTTATTTCACTTAAGATAATGGCCCCTGGTTCCATCCATGTTGCTGCAAAAGACATCATTTCATTTCTTTTTATGCCTGAGTAGTACTCTATGGTGTATGTGTGTGTGTATATATATATATATATTTTTTCTTTATCCATCAATGGACACTTAGCTTGATTCCATATTTTTGCTATTGTTAATAGTGATGCAATGAATATATGAGTGCAAGTGTCTTTTGATATAAAGATTTCTTTTCCTTTGGGTAGGTATCCAGTAGTGGGATTGCTGGATCAAACAGTAGTTCTATTATTAATTCTTTGAGAAATATCCATACTGTTTTCTATAGAGGTTGTACTAATTTACATTTCCACCAATGGTGTATAAGTGTTCCTTTTCTCTGCAACCTCACCAACACCTGTTATTAGAGGAAATAGATAGCCTACAGAATGGGAGAAAATATTTGCTCTCTGCATATCTGATAGAGGGCTGATAACTAGAATCTATCTAGAACTTAAAAAAATCAACAAGAAAAAAATCAAACAATCCCATCAATAAATGGGCAAAGGACATGAACAGAAACTTTTCAAAAGAAGACAGAATAATGGCCAGCAAACACATAAAAAATTCTCAACGTCTCTAATCATTAGAGAAATACAAATCAAAACCAGAATGAGATATCATCTAACCCCAGTGAGATTGGCCTCTATCAAAAAATCCCAAAACAACAAATGCTGGTGAGGTTGTGGAGAGACAGGAACACTCTTACACTGCTGGTGGGACTGCAAATTAGTGTAACCTCTGTGGAAAAGAATTTGGAGATACTTCAAAGAGCTAAAAATAGAAATACCATTTGATCCAGCAATAGCACTATTAGGCATCTACCCAAAAGAGCAAAAGACATTCTATAATAAAGACATCTACACCTGAATGTTTATGGCAGCACAATTCACTATTGAAAGAATGTGGAAACAACTCAAGTGCCCATCAATTCATGAGTGGATTATTAAAATTTGGTATACATATACAATGGAATATTACTCAATTATAAGAAACGACGGTGATCTAGCACCTCTTATATTTTCCTGGATAGAGCTTGAGCCCATCCTCCGAAGTGAGGTATCATGAGAAGGGAAAGAATAGGCTCCACATGTACTCGCCACCAAATTGGCACTAACTCATCAACACTGCGGTGCTCACATGGTAGTAATATTCTCCAGGGATTAGGGGGTTAGGTAGTGTAAAATCACAACTGATGGACGCGGTGAGATTTGTACAGGGGAAGGATATGCCTCTAATCCCCGCTTGGGTGAGGCAAAGTCATAAAATGTAACCAAAATGTTTGTACCCTCATAATATCCTTTGCCCATTTTTTAACTGGATTTTTAAGTTGAGTTATAGAAGATTCTTATATATTGTAGATATTAATTCCTTATCAGATACATGATTTGCATATATTTTTTCTCATTTCAAAGATTACTTTTGACTCTGTTGATTATTTCATTTGTTGTGCAGAAACTCTTTAGTTAATGTTGTCCTACTTGCCAATTTTTGCCTTTGTTGCCTATGCTTTTGATGTCATATCCAAGAAATCATTGCAAAGACCAATGTCAAGAAGCTTTTCCTCCTATGGTTTATTCCATGAGTTTTACATTTTCAGGTCTTATGTTTAAGTCTTCAATCCATTTTGAGTTGCTTTGGGATATAGTGCAAGATAAGAGTTCAATGTTTTTATGATGCTCACCATGTGTCAGGTACCATTCCAAGTTATTTGCATATAATAGCATTTAATATTCACAAAATCCTGTGACATAGATGTTACTATTCATTTTCCAAATGAGGAATTATGGAACAGTATAGTTAGGAGACTTGTCAAATGTCACACTGCTAGTAGGTGATAGAGTGAAATTTGAATTGAGTCTGGTCCTAGAGTCTATATTCTAAGCCACCACAGTATACCATCTATCTGTCTTAGTCCATTCAGGCTGTACTAACGAAACAGTGCAAACTGGGTAGCTTATTAACAACAGAAATTTATTTCTCACAGTTCTGGGAGCTGGGAAGTCCATGATCAAGGCATCAGAATATTCCATACCCATGAGGGTTCTTTCTTCCTCATAGATAGCACCTTCTCACTGTGTCCTCATGTCATGGAGAGGGCAAAGAACTTCCTTAGGCCTATTCCGTAAATGCACTAATACTGTTTGTCAAGGCTCCACCCTTATGACCTAATTATTGCCCTAAAGTTCCCACCTTCTTCTATCATAACCTTGAAGGTTAGGATTTTAGCATATGAATTTGGGGAGAAGGGACACAATTATTCAGACCACATCACTATTCCATTCAAAAGAGCAGTAATTTATATATAAAATAAATGCAGATGTATAGATATAAGGATATAGTTTTATGTGACAGAGGAATATATCATGTGTCCAGAAGAGAGTATGGAGGGGGAGTAAAGAAATTCACAGGTAATTATGCAGCAGATTCATGCAAATTAGCATATTTATTCAAACCCTGTGACAACCCTAAATGTTATATTATATTATTCTCATTTTCACATGGAAGACCTACAGGTTGAAGGGCTGAATAGAGATACACTCACAGAGCATAAATAGAGAGCCTTAAAACTTATAGTTATAACCTTAACTATAAAGTAAATGATGGCATATTATGCATAATAAGTAAATACAGTTCAAATGATGTGACTAAGAAGGCATAAAATTAAGTTTACCTTAACTTACAACTGCACCTCACTTGATGCACAAATAAGAGACTACTAAAGAGTAACTTATTATTTTCAAACTAAATCACAGTATTTCTTTCTATTTTCATAACACTAATATGAACATATTTTATGCACAACAAAATCTGAAATACATGCATTAATGTAAAGAAAGTAAATGGAAGGAGGACTTTCAGCATGGCTAACTTTTCACCTTCCTTCCCTGTCATTAGAATTGCTATGATAATTTAACATTAACAAAATCCTGACTTCAGTGGACAATTTGTCATTTACATTTGCCTATATTATTCATCCTGATTATACAGGTTTATCTTTGTTTATGCGTACATTACTTTAATATGAAGAGAAAAAATGCCCCTGATGACTTAGTTTTCCCTGCATCTGAATTGACCTTTCCCAGAGCATTTGATTTGAAATATGTTTAGAAATACAGTGTGATTATATACCAGAAAGATTCCATATTTGGGTTCCTTTTTTATGTTCTATAAACAATTGCAAATATATACAGCCAAATTTAAAAATGTATGTCAGGTATGGTTTTATCATCAATATGATAAAATACATTAATAGTATTTAGTCAATTCACATTTGTTTGGAACCCCCAACAATCATTCAGGGCTTTAAACTAATAGAAGTCTTGTGATTTTATAAGTTTCCAGCGTCAGAGTCAATCCAGAAGCATTCATTTGCAGTAGTATTTATTTGACTTCTTCTTTTAAGGCAGAAACAATAAAGTTCTGTGTGTGTGTATGTGGGGCGCGGCTTTCGTCTGGCTATAGTTAACGCATGCGCTAAAGGAGACCGCCTCTTGATGGTGCGTCAGGGACTGCCGCCAATCACATTCCGCCACATGTACTTGTGCTGTTATATAAGTCAACCGTACTTCCCGTT
>CAUYSK010020005.1:0-27970 GCA_963575035.1 Avahi laniger | reverse complement strand
AACACTAGGGTGATCACATGGCAGAAATACTCTCCAGGGATTAGGGGGATGGGGGGGCAAATCTACAACTAAAGGACACGGGGAGCACTAAAGGGAGGGAAGGGCACGCTTTTAACCTGCATTTGGGTGAGGCAAAGACATCAAGTGTAACTAGAATGTTTGTACCCTCACAATACCTTGGAATAATAATAATAATAATAAAAAAAAAAGAGTTCTTTATTGGATAGAGTTCTTTTGCTTGTCACATATACTGCAAATATTTTCTCAGGTTTGTAGTTGAACTTTGTTAATGATTTTTTCTCTCAGGTTTTTATTTTTATAGTAAAATTATAAGTTTTTGTTTTATAGTTTCAAGTTTTTGACTTTTGTATCACACTTAGATTTTTCCCATCCCAGGGGTCTTTAAAAATATTTACTTATTTCTGGTATTTTAAATAATTTACTCTTTAAATTTAACCATTTAATTCATCCTGAATTTATTTGGCAATTGGATTCGAACTTGATTTATTTCCAAATGACTAGCCAGTGCCCCCAAACCATTTTGAATAATCCATTCTTTCCTCCTTGTTTTGAAATATTACCTTTATTAAACACGAAATTCCTCGGATCCATTTCTAGACTCTTTATTCTTTTCTTTTGATCAGCTTGGCTCTTTTTGCCAAGTATCAGACTGTTTTCTTTGTTTTTTTTTTTTTTTGTTTTTTTTTTTTTGTGATAGGGTCTTGCTCTGTTGCCCAGGCTGGAGTGCAATGCATCATCATAGCTCACTGCAGTCTCCAACTCCCAGGCTCAAGTGATCCTCCTGCCTCAGTCTCCTGAGTAGCTGCGACTACAGGTGTGCACCACCATGCCTGGCTAATTTTTAAACTTTTTGTAGAGACTGGGTGTCACTGTTGCCCAGGCTTAGACTGTTTTCTTTGCTGTAATTTTATAGTCTGTTTAAATACCTGATAGGAAAGTTCCCCCCAGCAGTGTACGTACTTCTTTCTCAAAATATTTCTGGTGATTATCTCTTGTTTATTCTTCAAGATAGCTTAATTTTGTTAATTTCAAAGAAATTCTTTACCAGTATTGGTTCATTAATTGTGACAAATGTACTGTACTAGCATGAGATGTTAATAATAGAGGAAACTGCGTTTGGAGTATATGAGAATTCTGTGTATTATCTTAGAAATTTTTCTGTAAAAATAATATCATTCTAAAAAAAGAAATATGTGTTTTAAAAAGTCTTAATGGGAATTTTGGATGGATTGCATCAAATTTAAAAGTTAATTTTGGAGAAGAAAAATTTCTTTGAATTATTTCTTCAAGAACATGACATTTCCCAACATTTTTCCAAGTCTTGTTCTATGTCAGATGTCCCTATTTAGAATTTTCTCCTTTTTAAGACTTCAACAGTAATACCTCTGGCCTCAAAATCCTTCTGAGAATGAGTGTGATTCCTTTGAATTTATTACAAGGTTTTTTTCTCTGTTCACCTTGAATTACTTGTGTTAATAATGGTCAGTTTGGAGGGTGGGCCCTGAGGAAGTAATGGATATGCAACGTATTCCTCACATCTCCAAGCTTCCATTTCATCTGGAGAAGCAGGAGAGATCTTAGTCTTAGAGCCCTGTGCTTAATCCTGGGGTTTTATGGAGGAACATTTTATGTAATTTAGCATGTTGAGTAAACTTTCTCAGATTCGAGAGTGTGTGAGCAACCTGGATGGGATCCTTTGAGAACCCAGGCTGAAAAGATTCTGCTCCATCTTTCTGGTATGAGATGCAGAGTTTGTCTGTCATGCGGATTTGAGACACCCATTCTTGGAGTAGAGCCAGGAGCAGTCTCTGGCCATAGAACCCAAGCATTGAAAACATAGAACCCAGTGACTTAGATGGATTTGGGATTCTGAGGAACTAGCACCCTAATACCAGAGACATGTAAGGGAAGATCCAGATTATTTTTGCATGGTCTGACAATGTGGTCTCTGAGTACAGGAGCTCCAAGGTTTGTGTGATGAAGTAGGAAGGAGAGTCATACCTAAAAATGCTCTTCCAAGCAGTAGGGGGCAGGAAATACTGTGGGTTTTTTGGACTGTGTTTCCTCCCACTGTTGTGGGAAACTGTATTTAAGAGTATCTCTCAGCTCTGCTCTGAGTGTGAAATAAGATGAAAAAGGTCAGTTGAGGGAGGTTTGTGTACCACTTCAAGTGGCGAGGAAAGCTTGATGGCTCATAAGGGCTGATTTCTACAAGCATTGTTGTCAGGCTGTCAGCCACAAACTCTCTGTTCCCTGTTGAATAGTGGCTGAGAACTAGGCCATATGGACCATGAAGACATATGAGCCATGACCATAGAGAAACTTTCAGAAGAGGAATACAGACAAGGTTTTAGTAATAGTAGTATGGTTGGAATAAGTGGGCATCCTCCAAAAGGTAATACTTTGCAGGGACCAGTACTCATCCATGGGTGTCATGTTCTGATATGTCTGTTGAAAATAAATCCAGTTACCTTTAGATAACTTGTTAGATTGTGTATTCATGGGGAATTTTTCTATAACAGGTGGTAGAACCCCACTCATAATTAGCATAAGTCAAACAGGGACTTGAGCAGGTTATTGTATTGTATTTTAAAACCCCCATGTCTGGATTCAGGGACTCAGACAGTGTTTCTAGAACACTGTTTCATTGTCTCTTTTCTCTGCTCTCCTCTATGCTGGCTGCTTTCTCAGGGAGGCTCTTTCTATTATGGCAAAAAGAGCTCTGGTTTTTGGCACCTTTAGCCTCACAAGGAGAATGCCTCTTCCCTGATTCTTCTCCAGCAAAAGACCTGGGGAAGGTTTGATGGGCCTAGATGGTCATGTGACTGGAGAATGCAGTGGTCTGGTTGGCCAGGGCTTAGTCGTATTCTCACCCCTGGAGCCTGAGATCGGGATTACAGGGGATGGTTCCGTGCAAGGAGAAGAGGGCTGTTACCAGGGGAAGGTGGGATATATGTAGGGTGGGCAAACCAAGAGATACACAACAGAGCTTTTAAAAAGAGTTAGTGAAAGTGGGTAAGATTCCTCTTCCCCTCCAGAGAGGATGTGGAGCTGAATGCCATAGGGATGTATGACACATGGATAGAAAGTAAATGAAGGTGGAGGGCTGTCTGCTCTCTAAGGCTCATGGGGAAAAAGTTCATTAGAAAGTATAATAGACCGGGCACAGTGGCTCATGCCTGTAATCCTAGCACTCTGGGAGGCTGAGGCGGGGGGATCGCTTGAGGTCGGGAGTTCGAGACCAGCCTGAGCAAGAGTGAGACCCTGTCTCTACTAAAAATAGAAAAATTAGCTGGGCGCAGTGGCATGTGCCTGTAGTCCCAGCTGCTTGGGTGGCTGAGGCAGGAGGATCACTTGAGCCCAGGAGTTTGAGGTTGCAGTGAGATATGATTATGCCACTGCACTGCAGCCTGGGCAACAGAGTGAGACTGTCTCAAAAAAAAAAAAAGTATAATAATTTAGAACTATCACCATATGCAGTTTTTAATCAAAAGTGACTAAAAATATATTGTATTTGTTAAAAAGTAAAAAGTGCATCTTTTTCTTAAGGTCTAAACTGAAATGAAACACCTTGGGACAGGAGGAAGGTAAATTGCTCAAATTAAAAAAAAAAACAACAACTGACTTTTGACTTTTTTCTCTAGGCAGTTTTTGAGGAAATTTTAAATATGTGAATTATCAGAAAACAGACATTACTTGTGTGCGTGAATATGTGTGTTTTAAACTTAATCAAGTTTAACTTGGTTATTTTCTTTTTGGATTTTACTTTCTGTACTGGATTAATAAAAGAATCTTCATCTCTCTCCCTTTCCCTGTATTTACCAAGAAGCAGAATAATCCTTTGGTGTTTTAATGTATCCATCAATTTGTTAATAGTCCCACTGTAAAAGCTATATTATATTACACAAAGAGAGGAGAATGGCTAGATGGCATTGCTAATAATATTTGTGCATAATTGTGAATCTTATTTAAATATTGCCCTCAGTTTGTCACACTCAGGCAAAGAGAAAAATAGTATTCATGTTGATCTAGAGGGACCTGTGCCAGGTCGCCCCCAGCTCTCAATGGCGATAATCCCAATCTCTATTCATTCCCCAAGTAATATTTTTATAAGTGGATATGAAAGTGAGTTTTCAAATTACTCTGTCTACGGGGAAATTGGATTTTCATTCAGTAAAGCTTTAAACCCAAGCATTCTGGTGTAACCGCTAACACTTCCTAGGGGATGTTCCTGGATCTTTTGACTCTAAATCCTTTAGGGCTGCTTAGTTCAAATCCAACTATCTCTGGTTCACCCAAGAGCATAGTGAGTGTGGTATTTGCGCAGAGGTTTGTTGTTTTGTTGGTTTTTGTTTTATTTTGCTGATGTGCTCTTTTAAGTCTCTTTTATACTGTAACAGTTCTCCCTTCCTTTTTTTTTTTTTTTCTCAGACTATTGATTAGTTGAATATAGCAAACCAATGGTCTGGTAGAATGTCCCACAATCTGAATTTGGTGGATTGCTTCCTCTTATAGTCTTTTAAATTTGAGACTCTCTCTGCTGTATTCCCTGTAAACGAGTAGTTAGATCTAGAGGCTTGATTAGTTTTAGGTTTCTGTCTTTTTTTTCTTTAGGCAAATATAATTGATAAGTGGTGCTGTGTTCAGCTTCGTCTCTTGTGTTTTAACTTCAAGAAAACACACTTTCTTAACACGGTTCCTTCCTTCTTTTCCCTCAGAAAGCGGCACACTAAACAAGGGGGTGATGGTTCTCAGGCTTGCAGCAAAGTTTAGTGTCAACATCAAAAGGAATCGGGCATTGGAGCTTCTCATATATAAGGCCTGAGTATCAAGGATGGAGACAGAAGAGGGGTTGATGGGTAAATTCCATGTTTTGGATACAGAAGAGTTTGGCGTTTTCCCAGGTGCTTTCCTTCAATCTGATGAACTCTGCAGAGGGGAGAAGACAGAGATGAAGATGGGGGAAGCCCACCTGGCCAATAACTAGAGGTGGGAGAGAGAAATCACAGGCCGAAGTTCCCTTTTTTGAATATTCGTATTAATGCTAATTGCCTTCAAAAGGCTCTTTCTCCTTTCTTTTCTTTCTTTCTTTCTTTTTTTTTTTTTTTTTTACCTCTCGTTGATAAGGGATTTTGGGGCAGCTCTGGTTTTCCTCATCTGTAAAACCTCGATTCCTTTTTATTAATCTTCATGTGCCTGTGGAATATCAAAATTAATCATTTCTAAAGAAGTTACTCTTTCAAACGTTACATTTTTTCTGGGCCAAACCTCAGTGTACATGTTTTTAGTGTCAAGAGGGCTCATAATTTGTGTTAGATGAAGGACTTTTTCTCTTTTTGCGAACTTCCCAAGGACACATGTTTATGCGTTTTAAAGCTGTCTAGGAAAAGCAAACTTTCTCAGGATACACTTTTATGCATTTGAAAGATACTTAGGATAATGTACAGTCCAGGCCACTGCCAGAAATGCAGTCACAAGGTGCGTGCTCTGCTGCTGCTGCTTCAGCTTAGTTTATTTTCCCAGTTAGGCAGGGAGAAATTTTTCTCTTTTGGTAAAGATCGCGCACAGTTTGGACTGCTCTGTGCCACATAAGCAGCCATGTCCATCGTTAGCCCTGTGCTTTCTTTATACCAAAACAAACGTCGTACCTCCAAGCAGACCCCGAAGAAAGCTGAAGAAGGAATATTTTGAACTTTCCCTTCCTCATTGCCTCCGCTCTCTTAATCCTCCCTCCCCCTCTATCTCTAGTTCATTTTTTTAAACCTTCAACATGCCAAATTTCATTCATACCCCTGGAGAAAAGAGCTGGGAATCGTTCAAGTGTCATGATGGTAGAAGTGAACTTGTAGGATGGGTTACACCACCAGAATTGCCCAGTTTGTTTTGAAGTAAGAAAAATAGCCCTGACCTGGACTCAAACTCCAACTCTACCACTTGCCGTCTGTCTGACTTTGGGAAGATAACTCAATCTCTGCTTAAACCACAGTATTCTTTGCAGTGAAGAAGGGATAGCGCCATGTAGGCATCCGTTACCGTCTATTGAGTGCATACCACGTACCAAGCATTGGGCTTACTGAACTCATTCGATCCTTCAACAGTCTGATCGGTGGGAGGGGCTTTTGCTTTCATTTTACATGAAGCCGAGGCCAGGGATGCTAAGTCATTTGTCTAAGGTGATACAGCTTAATGACTCCTAGGGTTCTGCTAAGGATTGAAAATAGAAATTTTATCGATCTCAATCACCAGGCTCGTGAGAAGAATACAATAAATACTTTTTGTGGTTGTTAGGCACCAATTGTGCATAATCATAGACCTCTTGAATATGTTGTTGGGATAAGGTTATGGAGAGATACTTAACTTTTGCTCTCCACATAGTTTATCTCTTTGATTTTCAAACAAATCTATAAAACAAGTTATTAGCTTCATTTTACAGATGATCATTCTTGGATGCAGAGAGGATTAGATGATTTGTCCATGACCACAGAGAAAATAAATAGAAGTGGGCCTGGGATGCAGGTCTTCAGATGCAGAATCATTGTTCTTTCAGACTAATTTGGAGCTAAAGGATCCAGATTAATATAGCTCTTTGAAGTGCACCTGCCAGAAACTGGATAAATCTGGTTTCTTTGGTATGGTAGGCTGAATAATGACCCCCGGCGATATCCAGGTCCTGATTCCTGGAACCTGTGAGTGTTCTCTTATATAGCAGAAGGGACTTTGCAGATGTGATTAAGTTAAGGATCTTGAGATGGGAAGGTTAGCCTGGATTATGCAGGTGAAGCCTAAACATAGTAACAAGTGTCCTTGCAAGGGGAAGGCAGAGGGAGATTTTGACTACAGAGGAGTAGAAGGAGATGTGACAAAGGAACCAAGAGATTGGAGTAATGTGAAGAAGGGGCCAACAAGAGAGTGGGCAAGTTCTAGAAACTGAAAAAGGCCAGGGAAGGCATTCTTCCCTCAGAGCCTTCAGAAAACTTAGCCCTGCTAACTCCTTGATACCTGGTGAGGGTGGTTTTTAGACTTCTGATCTCCAGAATTGTAAGAGAATAAATATGTGTGTTGTTCTGAGCTGCCAAATTTGTGGTAATTTGTTATAGCAGTTAATAGGAAACTAATCTACTTGAACTACTGGTACAGCAAGTACGGTTTTCTGTCTAGAACCTCAATGCCTAAGGCCAGTGAAATTTACATGCAAACCATTGAAACCTGTAGATTAAAACTTCTTCTAGATTGTGGTCTACAGCACTGGCCATTCTAGCTGTACAACCATAATATGCTTTCAAGTTTTCAAGGGTTTAGAAGATTCTGTATCCAGTTTTCTAATACCTAGGCATATCTCCATCTCCACTTTGTTACCATATGGGAGGAGATGGTGGATTCAAGATGGAATTTTCCAGTTTACAGCTTAAACTTCACTGTTCAGCCTTGAAATGCAGAAGTTGGCGGCCCTTAGGCTAGATGTATATTTAATTTGATCTGACAGTACTTTTTAAAAATTTCAATTATTTGCAAGAATTCACAACTCAGGTGATCTCAGAAAGATCCAGATTTCCAGCTTTTCTTGGAGAGTGGAAAGATGTGGCAACACTGGGTTCCTGTTATTGACAATAGCTGGCTGGCAGAGCTGGGTCGTGGCTGCCTCTGTGGCAGAGGGTGGTGTGGCCAGGGTGGTGGTCCCTGCCACTTTGGTGCCATCTTATGCCTCTTCATGGCCTTCTTCATTTATTTCTCTCACTTACTTGGTACCTGTAGGGTTTTTTTTTTTTTTTTTGAGACAGAGTCTCACTCTGTTGCCCTGGCTAGAGTGAGTGCCATGGTGTCAGCCTAGCTCACAGCAACCTCAAATTCCTGGACTCAAGCGATCCTACTGTCTCAGCCTCCCGAGTAGCTGGGACTACACGCATGCGCCACCATGCCCGGCTAATTTTTTCTCTATATATATTTTTAGTTGTCCAGCTAATTTCTTTCTATTTTTAGTAGAGACGGGGGTCTCACTCTTGCTCAGGCTGGTCTCGAACTCCTGAGCTCAAACGATCCGCCTGCCTCGGCCTCCCAGAGTGCTAGGATTACAGGTGTGAGCCACTGCACCTGGCGGTTTCTTTTTTTTTTTAATAAATAGGAACCAAATCCATATTCTGACCAGTTTAGCAAACCCATAAAATAACTGCCTCCTTAGCCAATAATCTAGAAATGCATGGAGAATAAGAGAGGTGACAGAAGAGTTAAGACAGGTAAATGTCTTAGCTTTCGAGTAGGAAAAAAACCAGTGGATTCTGGAAACTTCAGAGAAGTGAGGTTAGCATGAGTTCTTGGGAAAGATATTAAGCAGATCTTTGGGAACATGCAGGGGGAAAAAACCAAGGGTCGTTAGGAACCAGGATTGGTTAGCCATGTACAAGACATGTACCCCAAATCAATTTCTTTTTGTGGTAGAATTACCAGTCCAATAGTGGAACTTTACTAATAGAGTGGATCTTTATTGCAAAAAGATAGTAGATAGTTACTTTTTATGTCCTTATGGACAAGATAGGGAATAAGGGGCTAAATACTTAAATGAATGATTTGTGCCTAGTTGAACAATAAAACCCAAAGGAAATATCTAAAGTGTCTTTGTCAAGCTGGCCAGTGGTTTCTCGCACAGTGGCCTCTGTGGTAGGACAGGAGAAGCAATCACCTCTCCCTGAGCCTCCTGTCTCATATGTTTACCTGCCGGTACCAGACCCACCAGCTCTTTCCCCCACCTGGAACCACAGCCGCCCTCATTACACCTCATCGTAAATTCCTGTGAACTCCCTGATTATCTTGGCCAAGGAGTCATCAAATCCCTTTTCCCTGACATTCAGCTGAATCAAGTATCATATCTTTCAAAAGGAAGTTTACTAGGCAACAAAACAGAAAAACATGAAACTTTTTTATAAAGCACTGGTTTCTTATCCTAAGAAAGCCCAGCCTTACCCAGGCTTGGATCATGTGCCCCGCTGTGCATGGTGCCAGGTTTCCTTTACGTTCCTTCTCTTTATCTGGGTTGGAAGGTAGATGAAGCCATTGCATGCATTTCTACCCTAAGGGAGGTTTGGATTTCTCAATTCCTTGGCCTGGTGGCATTCATACTCTGCTCCAGAACCTGCTTTCTGGTGTCAGCTCCGTGAATGATAACACCCTCTGTCTCTGACTTGTGATGATTTTTTTTTTTTTTTTACCATCCAGCCATCCAGCAGGGATCTATGGTTTTTTATGTGGAATCCGTATCTTTTTTTTTTTTTTTGAGACGGAGTCTTGCTCTATTGCCCCAGGTAGAGTGCAGTGGCATCATCGTAGTTCACTGCAGCCTCCAGCTCCTAGACTCAAGTGATCCTCCTGCTTCAGCCTTCCGAGTTGCCGGGACTACAGGTGTGCACGACAGCACCAGGCTAATTTTTGTATTTTTGGTAGAAACGGGGATCTCACTCTCCCTCAGTCTGGTCTCAAACTCCTGAGCTCAAGCAATCTTCCTGTCTCTGTCTCTCAGAGAGCTAGGATTGTGGGCGTGCCCGGCCTGGAATGTGCATCTCTGAACTTAGAAATCTCTTCACTCTGCTGGTAGCTCCCTGCCATTCTCGGAAGGCCTTCTGGCTCCAGATCTCTAGGAGTCCTACCCTCATTCCCATCTGGTCATCCCCAGCATGGTCACTGGATATTGTTAAGGATGGTTCTCTCTTGGGGTAAAGCTCGGCCTCATTTGACCATTTATGCTAGCAATGGGTCTTCACAATGGCTGTTGTCCCAATGACAGCCTCCTTCTTCCTGAGCTGTTCTGTCTCAGGTTAACTCCTGCTAGTAACTTATTCTCTGGCGGACTAGACCCGTCTAAGTGGCTTAATTCTCTATGATGGCTTCCCTCAGGTTGTGCCACAAGGAGACCTTCTAGAATCCTATCAATTTCTGAATATTATGGAAAAATATTTTATATACATTGTAAATATAATAGGCCATAGCAACAGCAAGGAAGATCATTTCTTCTCATGCAGAAATAGAAAAGGCGCTTTTTAAATGTAGAAATGACATGGAATGGAAAGCAAATGTTGTATTGGGAGCTGAATCCAGAGTCAAAAAGGTATCAGCAGTTGGGGATGACTTGCTGAAAGAAATAGAATGGAATTTGAAGAATAAATGTATAGTCCTGAATTCCAGTTTAAAACAATCATGTATTCAGGCTCAGGGTTGAAGATACTGCCTTAGTTCATGCCAGCAGGTAGGGATGAGGTTAGGGTTTTAATCAGATTTTATTTGACTAGGGAAGGTCATTGTGACCTGAGTTCAAAGAAGTTATTTGCCCTCAGGTGTGTTAATAGCAGTCCTTTGTCCACACTGAGCAGGGCGCCCCAAGCCCTCTGCCCAAGGATCGAGCGCTGGCAGCCCGTAGGCCAAATGCATCGTATTGTGTTTGACTAGTGTATTGATTTTGAAAAATTCGAGATGGAATCCCTTTGGGTGAGGCATGCTCTCTCCAGTCTTCAACATCTATGGGACTTTCCTGATTCTAGAGGCTTTGGTGTTTGTGGATGGTTCTCCTTCCCCACTATGCACAGAAACACACTTCTGAATCACTGGATCCATCTCTGCTGACACTTCAAGAAGGACTTAACAAAGGGAAGGGGATCAAATAAAGGATACTGGGGTGTTAAAGGATCAAGGCGCCAGTTCACATGGTGACAGTTGAGAGAATCACAGCTCTGTAGCGTGGAGGGCAATCTTCAAATACCTTCATCAGCTCTCACTTCCCCACTGTCTCTATAGTGTGATTGTAAGGAAGGCAGGCCCGGCCTCTTTTTACTGGCAAACACATTCTAAGGGTCAGAAAGGCAGATGCTCTCTGGTTTTGGCGTTTCTCTCCAATTTTTGAGTGTTTGACTCTGAGTTGGCTCTTCAAGACATTGCCCCTCCCCCCCAAATATGCTAAAAATTACCTGAAGGATGTAGAGACAAGGTGTGGTAGGTTAGGGGGAGCAGAACTGCCACCCATCTCCCCAAAGTATGCAGAGCAGACAGGCAGTTCTTTCTGAATTGCTCGCAGCCAGAACTAAATATGAAGCCCCACAGCTGCTGTGGCCCCGGGGGTGTGGACATTTCGGTCATCCTGGCAGACACTCTTCCCTTCCAGGAACTTTCTCCTGGGGTGAGTGAGCACTGAGTCAGCCCCAGGCCTTCCCCACACCCTGTCAGATGGAGCGGGCTGAGCCGACAGCTTACCTGCCTCCCTGCCTGGGCCCCGGAACCAACCGCTAGAGTAACAGGCAGAGGATGGAGTTTCAGCCCTGACAGCCAGTTAATCTCATCTGGAGGCTTTAAAAAATGCTAATGCAGGGACCCCACCCTCCAGAGGTGATTTTTAAAAAGCAGCTTCATAGATTTCACAGACCATAGAGTTCACCCATGTAGAGTATACAATCCAGTAGTTTTTAGTATATTATTATATTCGTAGTTGTGTGACTGTTACCACCATTTTCAGCAGTCACTCTCCATGTCCTCCAACTCCCCTACTCCTAGGCAGCCAACCACTAACCTTTTTGTCCCTGTAAATTCACCTATTCTGGATACTTCATAGAAATGGGATCATGCAATATGTGAGCTTTCATGAATGGCTTGTTTCACTTAGCATCCTGTTTTCTAGGTTGCATGAATCAGTCTTTCACTCCTTTTTATTGCCAAGTAATATTCCATTGTGTGAAGGTAGTGTATTTTATTTATCCATTCATCAGCTGATAGACATTTAAGTTGATTCTACTTTTTGGCTCTTATGAATCATTCTGCTAAACAACAATGTATACAAGTGCTTGTGTGCACATCTGTTTTTATTTCTCTTGGGAATATACCTAGGAGTGGGATTTCTGGGTCACACGGTAACTTTATGTCTAACCTTTTGAGGGAACTGCCAGACATTTTCCAAAGCAGCTGCACCATTTTGCAGAGATATTTCATAGAAACTCCCCGTGGTGACTCTAGATTTGATTCTGATGTGCTGCCATTGTGGATGAGAATCTTTGCTCTGCTCAATTAGGAGGGAAATAACTGCAGAGCAGATACCGGCATTGTACCTGAAGGCGAGAACATCCACCCCTTCCAGATGTCCTTTCCAGCATTCCACATCTTTCCAGCTCTCAATAATATTCCAAGGTTAACCTGAGCACTGACTAGGGGACTAGTCAGTCTAATGTTGGAGGAATATTATCCAGCGCTCACCTGTGGCACAGGGTGGCTACAAAGAGTTCAGTTCATCTGGGAAACTGATCTGTAGGTTAAGCCACGTGGGACCATAGACGTGTAATCCCTACTTATGAGGACGTGACATCTCTTCTTGTAAGTGTCATCACTTTTTTGGTGCTATCTGGTAAAAACTGAGTCATGAGGTGCTGACAAAAATCCAGTGCACTTAACATGAAACTTGAGGCATTCTGCTCATTCCTGAGATATTTGCAGCTGTCGCTCTGCCATTCAGATAGCGAACAACTTGCTGGGGTGAAGTCCTGCCACTGCGGCTTTTCCTGGCTTGTCTGAGTGAGGCGTAGACCTAGCCGGTGCGCCTGCGAGAGTCTCAGGGAGAGAGAGCCGCACGGAGGTGACCTGAGGACTGAGTCGCCTCGCCCTCCTCGGAGTAGCTCCATGGAGGGAGGCAAAAGCCAACTATTTTTGTCCTGTGAGATTTAAAAAAACCATTCCCTCCTGACCGCAGATGAGCATTTCCAAATGGTGGCTGTGAACCAACCTGAGATTTGTTCTCGCTTCTTTGTGTTTGTAGCCACGGCACAGGGTACGAGAGCGACAACCACACAACACCCATCCTCTGCGGTGCCCAGTACCGGATACACACCCACGGCGTCTTCAGAGGCATTCAGGTGAGTACTCGGAGGTGCCCCAGCTAGAAGCGGGCCTCACTGCCTCTTTTCCTGGTCCTGGACCTTGCTGGGGACCTTTGGCCCCGGCAAGTCTGTTCTTAATTAATTATAATCTCCTTTGACACGAGGGACCCCTCCACTCCCACTGGGTAGGATAAGTCAGCTTCCTCCCTCCCAGAGATGCCGCCTCCCGCCTGCAGGATCCTGCCATTTCCTCCTAGACTGCTCAACTTGCCTTCTCTAGGGTGGGCTGCGTGCGTGCGTAGTTCTTGTATCTGGGCTAATTGGGCTTGAATTAACCTCCTGGACCCTTGACTTCTAAGATTTGGTCTGCATCATAAAGCGCCCACAGGTAGACGCTGTCGTGCCAAGGGTTGATAATAATAACAATACTAACTGTACCACCTATGGCCGGGCATTTTCTACATGCCAGACATTGTGCTAAGTTTTATATGCAGACTTTTAAAAAAAAAATGGACTTTAGATTTTAGAGAAGTTTTAGGTTTGTAGAAAAATCGCACAGAAAGTACAGAGAGTTTCCATACCCCGCCTTCTCCCCACCCTCACATAGTTTCCCGTTATTAGTGTTTTGTGTTGGTGTGGTGCATTTGTTACAATCGATCAGCCAATGTTGATATGTTATTATTAACCTAAGTCCAAAGTTTGGGGTTCATTTTTTGTGTTGTCCTGTGGGTTTTGAAAAATGTATAATGCCATGTATCTGTTATTATAGTTTCACCCAGAATTGTTTCACTGCCCTGAAATTGCCCTGTACTCCACCTCTTCGTCCCTTGCCCTTTCCTCTTCCCCTCAACACCCCTAATCTTTTTTCAGAACGTCATGTAGTTGGAATCACACTCTATGTAGCCTTTTCAGACTGACTTCTTTCACTTAGCACTATGCATTTAAGGTTTCTACATGTCCAAATGCAGCCCATTTCCCTTCATTTCATCCTGTGTGCACCCTCATTGGGTAGGTGCTGCTGTTGATATTATCTCCATTTGATGGATTGGGAAACCGAAGCCCAGAGAAGGGGAAGGAGTAATTTGTTTAAATCACATTGCTAGTAAATGGTGGAACTGAGACTTACAACACAGGTCTTGCCTGACTCCAGAACCCCTGTTTTTAACCACCATGTCGTACTGCTTCTCAGGGAGGCAGAGGGCTGGGGGAGGGGAGAGTCTCCCAGGAGAGTGAAGAAAGTAAAGAAGAAAGGTAAAAGTTGCAGAGAATTCATTAAATACCCCCTTCCGTCTACCACCTCCGCAGAGCCTCTTTTGGGTGGTCGGAACCACAAGCAGTTACTAAGGGTTTGCATTTGTGACTTATAAACGGGGACTCCATGGCTGGCTGCGCTGTGAGTAACAGCTGTGATACTTGCACCAGCATAGTCAGTGCCCTAGAAATAAGTTGTGTGGGGGCCAGGCCCCGTGTGATATGTGGGGCAAGCAGCTCTGAGATGTTCTGATTGATGTTTTCAGAAGTGTCATGAAGATGGAACAGTGTGCTCCTCATCCCAAGCTTCCCAATGGTGACAAATAAAGGCAAGGGTTGCAGAAATATGGAAATCTGACAGAGGTTCAGGAGAAGTCATCAAATCTCTCCCAAGAAATAACATCAGAATCCTTCAGCAGGACCCTGACTGACATTAACAACTCAGTTTTATGTCCTCTTCCTGTGTGCACTGCATGTAGGATGAATTAAGGGAAATGAAAAGTGATTCCTTTGCCTTCTTTCTCCGCAAGCCCAGTTTGACAGACCCACTGCCATGGCCTCTAATAAACTCCAACTCAGACAGATGTTGATTATACCAAACAACTGGCTTGACATTTACTTTTATGCCACCATTTGCCCTGAGACAATATGGCCTATCAACACCAGCCTTGTATGTCACTATAGCACTTTTTCTTCCTGAAAAGAAAGTGACCTCTCAGTGCAAGGCAGTGTGAATAGGGACTAGAACATAAGCATGGGCAGAGGTTGTACTGGCTACACCATGGGCTTCTGGTAGGGTTGGCTTCCCTTCACAGACAGGACCCCCAAATGCAGGAGGAGCTGCTTCTTCCTTGTCATTTACTTACACATGGAAGGTCTGGTCAGTTTGGGGCTTGTGCAGTATCTCATGTTTTGCTCTAATAAGGACTTCCCCACCCATTGCAAATTGGACCCAAGGTCATGTGGTTGTGTCTTCAAGTGGAAGGGAATAGATAGACTCTGGGAGTTTGGACTTCCAGACCTCACTACCTCCTGAGAGGCAAGATGGATTGGGAGCTCTTCTACTCACCATCATTTCTTTTCCAGAGGCCCTGGGTCAGTGACTTCAAACAGACTCCATTTCAAGTACCAGTTCTGGTTGATCAGTGGCTATGATGTGACAGCATGGCATTGTAGAATGTCCTGATCTAGCATCCATTAGTGATGTCTGCCATGGGCATCTAGGGTGTGGATGGAAGTGTTTTTAGGTCTGTACCCACCATCCGTTATTTGCATATATTCCAATGCTCACTTTCCCTCAGGACCAACATGAATGTTCACATGTGGCTTAAAGCCTCTAATTCCTCTTGCGCTCTGCCTGCAGGACGTGCGGCGTGTGCCTGGAGTAGCGCCAACTCTTGTCCGGTCGGCATCTGAGACCAGTGAGAAACGCCCCTTCATGTGTGCTTACCCAGGCTGCAATAAGAGATATTTCAAGCTGTCCCACTTACAGATGCACAGCAGGAAGCACACTGGTAAGTGTGTCTACTACCTTGCTGTGGGCAAGGATGGTTCAAGCACTCCTTCTCTAGGCTCTCAAGTTGCTAAGGACACTGGTGATTTCTGGGATGGAAAGAAGGCCCTGCCATGAAAGGTCTGGCTGGGGCGGTGGAAGACAGCTGCAGGGCCATTTTGCAACCTGATTGTTCATCCTTCATTAAAGAGGTTAGTAAATTGTCTTCAGGAAGGGCAGAATAGACTGGTAGAAAGAAAATGCTACAGAATTAGAGACCTGTGTTTGAATCATGTAACTGTTAGAAATACCATTAGTACTTTTAAAGAGAGAGGAGCTAGCCTGGGAAGATGGCAATCAGATGGTTTTGAGAGGTTGCTGAGCAAGGTCATTGTCACACTCAAAAGAGATGGTCCAGGGAAAAACTTAATTGCTTGGCTTAGTAATAACCAACAAGGCAGGAATGGGAAAATGGACTGTAGGTTTAATCTTTGTCATCACTGTTTAAAAAAAAAAGAGAGAGAGAGATGATGATTTTTGAAAATATGTTGGTGAAACTGAATTTCTCCCCAGATCAAGGACTCTGCTTCTGGGAAAGAGAGAATTGGCCCTGTCTGGTTCTTGGCCACCTGGCATGTGAACAGCCATTTAACAAATGTCTGCTCTTGGCCGTGTGGGCACTAGGTGGGAGTGTGGCTGGGTCTCCCCTACCGGGGAACAGATCGGAGCCCAGGCTTTCTTACAGAGGAGCTGGTGCTGTTCTTTCCATAACTGAAGGACAACTTTATGGTTATGATCACTATTACAATTTTATTATCACTGCTGACTTTGCTGCTGGGAAGCTGGAGAAGAAAATGAAGTGCATTCAGATCTCTTTAGGCCACTGAACTTGGCTGCTTCGTTGTGTCCGGAGGATGCAATTCTGGCATCGTGCCAAATTTGCACACAGCAGACCACAGACTTTGAGGCTAAAGATGAGAGAACCAATGGCCTGTTCTGTTTTTACATATTTTCTCACATGGGATCATTTGAAAAGTGTCTATCAAGGTTATAAGGAAAATGATAAAGTAAAATCGTGCCTGGAAAAATGCAGGGGAGCACATTGCAGGCAATACGGTTGTAGAAGCTTTGCAATGGGAAAGAGCACTTAGAACACAGTGCAGTTAGACAGCTGTGTGAAGGGAAGGCCGTGAACAGGACAGCCAAAGCCCAGACCCGCTGGAAGCTCTTCCTTGCAGCAGACGAGGAGGACAGGTTGGTATTTAATAATCCTACAGCCTCTACTTGAAAGAGTGCAATATTTTCTTACTTATTTATTGCAACCGCACAGACTATTATACTCTTTACATGCCGGCCTCTCTGTATGTATTATTTCATTTAATCCGCACACACAGAGCAATTACCAAGAGGGTAGGATATAGTGGAAGCAGGATTCAACCCCCTGCCTTTTAACTCCAAGTCACAGCCTCCCTACTCAAAGACTTCAAAGGTCTGTTTTGGTGCGAGGATATATGCAAATGAAAAGGGACTGAGAGAGTGTATGATGATGTACTAAATCAGGGACCAGAGGAGCTGAGGAGTTCAGAGGGCATTGGTTTGGGCTCTGAGAAGGTTTCTTGGCGGAGGAAGGGCTTAGGTTAACCATCAGAGGCTGGAGATGTTAAGCAGAGAAAGTAAAGGATGGGCAGACACTCGAAGTCAGGGGAAAGAATCAGACTGAAGAGGGATGTTGTCTTCTCCAGGTTGCAGAGGTGAAGCCTAAGACACTGGGCGGGATATAAATATGAAGTTAAGGAAAGCGTCCTGCCCTCTGGGTTTTCCAGCCTGTGGAAGAATGTAGACCTGGACACGGCTCACTGCATTAGATGAATGTTACAGAATGTTCTGGAATACATTCTGTAATGAAGGAAGGGCTTTAAATCTGAGGATGCAGCTTCCAAGCAGGCATTGCAGAGGAAGTGGCGTTTGTGAGGGACATATGGTGGACTTTTTGGTTGGAGGTAGAGACAAAGGGCATTTTGTGTGAGCAGAGTGCAAGGAGGGCTTTGGGAAGAGTGGTGAGCTCTGGGGTGAGATCTGGGAATATGGACCGATCAGGGAAGTAGCAGGAGTTTTAAGGCTGGAGGGGTAACTGGGCTGCGTCCTGCAACAGCAAGACCCGACTGATCCTGGGACTGCTTGCTGTCTGTCCCAGAATGCCGGTTACTCGGGATTCTCCTAAGAAGGCAGGAAGGTCCGCAGTTGCTCAGGGCACTCATGGGGCTCAGAGCCCAGGATTTGGCTGAACTTCTTCTAGCAAGGATGGGGTGGGGCTTCTCCACTCTGCGGCAGGAGGTTGTGTAATTTCTCTTGTGTAAAGGATACCAAAAACTATCTAAATGCTTTGGCTTCTGGTTTAACTTGAGTGCTCAGAACCATGGAGTCATTTATACTTGACTCCAGAATGAGAAATCAGTGGCAAACAACACCAAATCTTTGGGCCATAAAATACTTATTTTATGGGGTTGGCCTCAAGGCACAAAAATCCCAGAATCCTGCCTCACACTCAGCCTAGGAGTTAAAGGTTTTTGTTTTTATTTGCCTAAATATGCCCTGATAATGTTTTTTGAGCATTTCCTCTGTGCGGGACATGGAGCTGAGCCCTTTACACGATGGTCTGGTCTGATCTGTCTGTATCCTTTGAAGCTGTCAGATTACTGGGCCCGTTTCACAATAAGGAAACGCTCCTCACCCAGCATGTTAAGTGGCGGAGCTGGATGTGACCCTGAAGTCAGATTTCGACACCCGAACCCTCGTTTATTCCTAAGTCACAGGACCAGCTACTCGAACAGGCATCGCCGAAGTGCCTTAGGCACTTTGGGGTCCCTTCAGTCCCAGTAGGAGAGGTGGCCTTTAATGAGATCCCCATTTCCAGTATCGTTTCAAATAGCATATGTGTCTTCCCCAAGGTGAGAAACCGTACCAGTGTGACTTCAAGGACTGTGAGCGAAGGTTTTCTCGTTCAGACCAGCTCAAAAGACACCAGAGGAGACACACAGGTTTGTAGGTTCACTTCTCATTGCTGGCAGTCACGTTCCCTTGGGGTAGGGTTGATTTCCTCATTCTCTTTGTTGTGGAATATGGATGAGAGGGTCAGACATGTGTTTGGCTTTTCCAATAATTTTTTCCTCTAATCTCTGGGAATTTTCTTTCTTTTTTAAAAAAAAGAGAAAGAAAGGAAAGAAAAGGAAACATCCCACATTTCTCCTGCAAACCACAGAGCAATGTGATCCCACTAGCAACGGGCTGATGATACACTGACTATCGGCAAAGGCCAAGGGTGATGGAGGGCGGAATCCAATCTGTAGGGTGTGATTCACTCTTTCTGTCTCTGACACAGCTGAGACCTTCCAGCTGGTGAGAAGCTGGACTTCTGTGGTTAAGGAATGGTTGTTCCCAAGACAGAAGCAGGTCCTTGAAGTTTGCTGTGCAGAATCAGGTGGTTCCTGCTGGGCCTGGGGTGCTGGGGAAATCCTAGGACGAGGCAGATGTTGGTGAGGCAGATGTTGCCGACGTGGCTGGAAATGCCGGGCTCTTCCAGCTGCCAGGAGCTAGCCTTGTGGGGCTTGCTGTGCCCCGCATTGTTAGGGCCGAGGCTAGACCTTCTCTGTCCGTTTAGGTGTGAAACCATTCCAGTGTAAAACTTGTCAGCGAAAGTTCTCCCGGTCCGACCACCTGAAGACCCACACCAGGACTCATACAGGTAAAACAAGTGCGTAAACTTTTCTTCACATTTATTTTTCATTATTTTTTTAAAATGACTGTTGAATGAAGTTGTGTGTGATGAGAGAGATTGGAGAAGCCTAGTGTAAAAGTTCCACGGATTAGACTCAGTTGCGAGAAAGAACAGTGCATGGCCATCTCTAAATAACAAGTTATAACATTTTTAAAGGAGGGGAGGTGGGAAATACAGGAGAGGGATGTGAAAAGAATGTCCTGAGAGTCCAGACTGAAAACTAAGAGATAAACGAGGTCCCTGCTGTTTCCAATGTGTTACATCCCATTCTTGTCACTCTGTTTGACGTGATAATCAACCTGACAAACAGCAGAAATTCTAGCACGCCAACCATTTATTCTTCTGAGCGCTCCTGTTTCAGCACGCTATTTTCAAAGAGCTGAGTCCTTGCTCTGCTGGAAGTTCATTCCCCAGGAGCAGTCTTGGTTTCTGCCAGTCTAGTATCAGATGTGGAGATCATTTCCTTCGTGCTCGTATAGAGGGGGCAACAGGACAGGGATCTGGCCGCTGAAGGTTTTTGCTTTTCTGCAAGGCTGGTGTGACTCAGTGAAAACAGCACCGCCTTTGTTGCGTATTTTCTACCTTTGGAAGGAGAAAGGTTATCTCACTTTATCTTCACAACATCCTTGTAAGAAGAGTGAGGTAGGCATGCTTTATCTCCATTTTATTGCTGAGGAAACTGAGGCACGTAGTGATTAAATGACTTGTCCGAAGTCACAAAGGTAGTAAGCAGCAAAGCCAGCTCCATCTGCTCCCAGCTCACCTTGTCCTGTTGCCTCCTGCACTGGAGAAGGAGCCTGGGTTCACTGAGCGCTCCAGGGAGGACAGAGCACCAAGAAGACAATCCAGGTCAGCAAGGCCGGGTACCACTGAGGACTGAGAGGAGAAAGGGCTGGGACTCATCCATCAGGAGCTGGTCTTTGACAGTGCAGTTGGAGGTGGGGTGGGGAACAGGAGCCAGACCAGGAAGAGCAGAGGAGCTGTGAGTGGGAACTGAAGGAAAGGATGACATCACAAGACCCTGGGCAGTCCCAGATCTCCACCCAAACAGGCCGTGCTTAAAGACAGAGCCAAGGCACCTGTGCCCCAGAGTTGGTGAGATGGGCATCTTGCGTCCCTCCCACAAGGTGCTCTTGATGCCACTTCTTTGACTTAGTCCTGAGCTCACAGTTTGGTGGCAAAGAGTTTTGGTCCCATGTACACCACCCCTCCATCCTTCCAAGTATGTGTGCAGTGACCTGTGTCACCAGCAGATTGCTGAACGCTGTATTTGATTGGGCCCTAATCTGACCTTGGGACACCAGCCCTCCTGGTACATTTCTCACTGCTTGTCCCAACCAGTAGTTCTCATAGGAAGCAAAGAGGGACCAGCAATATCCCAAGAAGAGCCATCAGGTGGCACAGGGATTGGCTCCTGTGGCATTTTCTTTAGGATAAAGCCACAGCTGTATTTCCATTATGGCTATGCTGGGAGCTGTGATAGAGGAAAGAGCACAGGTTTTAGAATTAGACAAATCTGGATTTGGGTCCTGCCTGGGTCTGCCCTTCCCAGATGTCCAACCTCATCTGTAGAGTGGGGGTGCTAATGCTTCCCTTATGGGGCTGTGTAAGGAATACATGAAGCAATGCTTGTGTGTGTGTGTGTGTGTATGTGTGTGTGTGTCTGTGTGTGTGTGTGTGTGTGTGTGTACAAGGCTCAGAACAAGGCTTGGCATATTAAGCATTGAATAAATGCTAATTACTGTCCCTAATGAGAATGAGGCTTGGAAAGAACTTCTGAGGTGCTCCTTAGATGGGGAAGCCTCAATCTTTCGGTTAGCTTATTAAAAGTCTCAGAACCATGCCTCAACTAGAATCTTCCATATAACGGATTATGCTCTTGGTAACACTTTAGGATAAAAAAAAACATGCAAACTGGTATCAGTGATTTATTTAAAAATATTCAGCCCATCCAGAATGTCTACACAGATGGAGATGCTAAAGCTACAGTCACAGCTGTACTGCTAGACAGTGGTCACTCAGTAATGACCAGGGTGATGATCCAGAGACTCTTGCAGCCCAGTTAAGCCCAGCTCCCTACTTAGACAGCAGAGGTGAAAAATTTACACAGTTCAAAAAACACTCCATCAGGAGAGGTTGGAACAAATATTTTCCCTCTTAATTAAATATGAATTGGCCAGACATTTCCACTAACTAGACTTAATTCCTTCTCTCCCATTTTCCAAGTCTTCTCACCTAAGATTATTTTGTAATTTTTCCAACATTTCAATTCTCAAAGCCCGCAGAGGTGCTGCCATTTCGAGGCTGCCTGAGAAATGAGCCCAGTTGATTCCGTTAGGGAAGGAACTGTGGGGAATCCAGAGTGGATGCATTGTGGTGACGTAGCACGGGCCTTTGCTAGTTGAACTTGTGCCCAGTCTCTCCGCTGCGAGTGTCCCTGACTGGCAATTGTGTCAACAGGTGAAAAGCCCTTCAGCTGTCGGTGGCCCAGTTGTCAGAAAAAGTTTGCCCGGTCAGACGAATTAGTCCGTCATCACAACATGCACCAGAGAAACATGACCAAACTCCAGCTGGCGCTTTGAGGGGTCCCACCCAGGAACAGCTCCGTGTCCCAGGCAGGACAGTGTGTGAACTGCTCTCAAATTCCTCGTCACTCACCTCTCTACAAAGGAAACTGCAGTTGATCTTCTTCGTCCGACTTCCAAGACGAGATACCTGTGCGACTGGATCCTACCAGGTTTGCCCTGAGAAGGTGCAAGGTCTCTGCTTTGCCGACTTGTAGTTGACTCACAGGCCCTGGAGAAGCGGCTAGCAGCACCCAGTTAGTTAAAAGCCCATTGTCATTTGGTCAGGATTTTCCACTGTAAGAAGAGCCGTTGTTGATAATCTCCCCTCACCCTCCCCTTCTCCTTTTATGCTCGTTTTCACTAGGAATGGAGTTATTGTACCATTTTCCATCATGGAATATTTATAGGCCAGGGCATGTGTATGTGTCTGCTAATGTAAACTTTGTCATGGTTTCCATTTACTAATAGCAACAGCAAGAAATAAATCAGAGAGCAAGGCATTGGGGGTGACTTGGCGTCTAACATTCCGGAGGTCAGGCAGGCTGCTAACCTGGAAGGCAGGATGTAGTTCTATCAGGCAACTTTCAAAGCTCATGTGTTTAAGCAGCTGAAAAAAGAATCCGAACTAACCAGTACCTCTGTGTAGAAATCTAAAAGAACGTTACCATTTAGTGAATTTAATGTTAACATTAGCACAATGCTCTTAAGAAACTGTATTTGAAGATCTGAGATTTTATTTTTGTGTTTTTGACTTTTTCTGAGTTATAATCGGATGTGTCTTCAGAGATGTACATATCTCCTCACACAAAGGAAGTGGAATTCATTCTCATCATTTGGGGTGTCCTTAGAGTGTACAGACCACGCTGGTTATGTGGCTTCAAGTTGTAAAAATTAAAGTGACTTTAAAAGAAAATAGGGGCTGGTCCAGGATCTCCTGTGATAAGACTGTTCTTAAGTAACTTAAGTAACTTTGGGTCTACAAGTGTATGTGAAAAAAATGAGACTTACTAGTGTGAGGAAATCCATTGTTTTAAAGGTAGTTGGATGTGTGTGTGTGTGTGTGTGCGCCGTGTTTTGTTTTTCTAATGGAGGGAGTTTATTATTTACTGTTGCTTGAAATTATTGTGTAAATATATGTATCTGACAATGATTTGCTCTTTGACAACAACTAAAATTAGGAAATGTATAAATATTAGATGCATCACTGTTTGGGTGTTGATCTTACAAGCTATTGGTGATAACACTAAAAATGTAACCTTCATTTTCACTTTGCTCTCAATTAAAGTCTATTCAAAAGGAAAGTGGCAAGATTCCATCAGCTGTATCGTGTTTAAATCTCATGGCCATTTGAGTCTCTTTTAAACAGGCAAGAAGATGCCACTGACATTGATGGCTGAGCCCATCCAGGCAACGACCACAATTTATTTCTCTCTGTCAAACCTCAGGGTGGAATTATCTGTCCTAGAAGCAGCAGAAAAAGGCTGCCTCCTCCTTGTATTATAAAGCGATTTCATGCTGTGATCGGATGGGGTTTGTGGATAGTGTTGCAGGAATTGTGCTTTAGGGTTTATTTATTTATTTTGAGAGAGGGTCTTGGCTCTGCCATCCGGGGTAGAGTGCAGTGGCATCGTCATAGCTCACTGCAACCTCAAACTCCTGGGCTTAAGTGATCTTCCTGCCTCAGCCTCCCAGGTAGCTGGGACTTTAGGTGTGCACCACCATGCCTGGCTAATTTTTCCAACATTTGTAGAGACGGGATCTTGCTATGTTGCTCAGGCTGGTCTTGAACTCCTGGTGCCAAGCCATCCTCCCACCTTGGCCTCCCAAAGTGCTAGGATTACAGGCGTGTAGGGTTTATTTTAATCGGATTATCATTGCATCACTTCTTATTTCAGATCAGCAAGAGAGAATAGAGAGATGCTAATGGTTGGTCTTTCTGAAAAGTTCACAGATACATCACTGCGATCAGAAGGGCATGGGCTGAACACCTAGTACAACTGAATTTACAACTGTAGTTGCCATAAATCAGCTCAGCAGGTTGAAAACTGCTTAGACTCTCTAGGGCAGCTGAGTGTGAAAGCAAAGATCTATATTATCTAAAAACTATAAACTTTCTTTCTGGTTCTGGTGTATGGTTGTTCAATTGTAAATAAGGAGATTAATTCAGTGCCGCCCCTCTCAGCTCTGTTATCGTGGAGCTTGCATGCACTCCAGGTTTCAGTTCTTTATTTTAAATACGTCTCAAGGAGACGGAAGCCCAGCCACGGAGACTCTTTTCTGCACTGAAGTGCAGCTCAAAGCTCGGGCAGCCTAAAAGTCAGGTCTGGAGGCCCTTCTTATTTTGCATCTGGCTCTTGCATCACTGTTAATTATAGTGAGTGTGGTGACTCATTTATATCAGCCGTTTTTATCTTTTCCTGCCAGAAGACAGCATTTCTCTGGAGAAGCTCAGGACAAGCATGGCAAACGTCAGCCAGTCGGGGAGAGCCAGTTTTCACAACAAAAGTACAGCCACATTGTCTCAGCCGCTCGAGGAAGACCAGAGATTCTCAGACGACCCTAGCGATTCAGCTTGCAGTTAAGGTCATGGGCTTTGCAAAGCAGTCCAACCGGGGTTCAAATCCTAAGTCTCCAATTTCCTTGTCTGTGAAGTGGGGACAAGAATCCTGCCTCATAGGATCGTAGTGAAAATTAAATGAAAAAAGCAACCTGTGTGAAAACATCGAGCACATAGCAAAGGCTTATAAACATTATCTAGGAAATCACCCAAGAATGCACTTGCTGATTTCCGTTACCTCCCCCTTCTCCAGGCATCCTCTTGCAGTGTCTAGCCAACCTCACAGGTCAGCTCTGCAAAATGACAAAAAGTCCATTCTCCTATACCCCAAAGCAGAGTTAAGCGTCGCAGTAATTGGGCTTCTTGCCAGCCTTGCCACAGAGACCACACCTGCTTGCTTTGTGTCTTCTGCGAAGCACCCATGAGCTTTGAGGGTATTTCTGAGACTCACGATGTTGACCTTTCATAGACTGTCAGGAGTCAGTTGGTGAAAGTAGGTCAGTGGCAGCTCCTCGTGGCCCAGGCTAGTGGCTGAGTTGGGTGCAAGAGTCAAAATATGCATCTTTGCATCTTGCTTTACTCCAGTGCCTGGTTCAGTGTATGATTCAATAGTTCTAGTTCCCACACCCCCTGCTCTTCCCAGACCAGTCCAGTCATCCCGAGCGCTCTCCTGTCTGAACTTTCGTAGTGTTCAGACTACAGAACATTAAAAATGGTACCTTACATCAGCGTAGTATCTTTTTTGATCTTTAGGACAATCTTGTAATGTAGATGAGGAAAGTGTTGTCCCCACTTTATAGATGAGGAAATTGAGGCTCAGTGGAAGCAAGTGGCTGAGGCAGGACTGATTCTTGGTCTTCTGTATCCAAGTTTCCTGCCAAAACATGATTGATGTAGACTTGAACCCTGCTCCATTGTTTCATATCTAGAATCACATCTTCCCAGCTGGAGTGTACACTCTTTGAGGGAAGGTCTTCTCTCCCTCCTGTTATTTCCATCAGGGCTTCTCAACGTCAGTGTCCACAGACATCACCTGGGGAGTTTGCTGAAGTGCGGACTCGGGTTCACAAGTTCTGGGGCAGGACCTTGAGAGTCATTTCTTGCAAGCACCCGGCTGGGCTGTGGATGACAGCGAGGACCTACAGGATGGGCTCAATACTTGCTGAGAGGTGACTGATGAGATTTGCGTTTGACAATCCTGGGATGGCCCTGAACCCTGCTAGTCCTTCAGAGTGGCCCGTGAAGATGGCCCAGGGTCCTGCTGTGAGGGTCCGCAGGACTGTGAGTCAGGACATTCATGCCGATTGCAGGCAGAATTGTGTGCACCAGCCCAGGTGAATTCATCCACGAGGGGATTCATTTTTAAGCACAGTTGGCCAGTCCTCTGCCAGTAACTTTCCACAAGCAGGGGAGCCTTCCCCAGGTAAGATCAGGCGTGGTGGATGCCCACACCTGCATATCCAGTCCTTGCATCTCACACAGTCACACGTCTCGGCAGTGGGCCCCTGCCTCCCCGACCCCCTATTTTCCAGCATCCTTGAACTGAAACCGTAAGGCTTTGGAAAGGGTCTGTTCCCTATGAGTCAGCAGCCTCACGGGCCGGCAGGGTTTTCCTGCCACTTGCTTAGCTCTCTAGGGTACCAAAGGACTAAGGGAATGGCCCTTGGAGCCCTGTCCTCCTGCAGGGTGTTTGTACCACTGATCTTGGACTAACAGATGTGTCCGGAAGAACTGTGTGTGCGCACATGTGTGTGTAGAATGGTGGTTCTCGACTGGGCCAGACTTTGCTCCCCCAGGGGATATTTGGCAATGGCATGACATATTGGATTGTCATGATGAGGGCCAGGATGCTCAAAGGCATCTGAGGGGTAGAGCCCAGGGATGCTGCTAAACAAGCTACACACAGTGCACGGAACAGCCCTTCCCTCTCCTTGACCAAGGAATAAACTGGCCCACAGTGTCAGTAGTCTCTTGGTTGAGAGACCTTGGTGTAGAAGAGGGGGTTGCTTTCCCCAGAGAGAATTGTCACCAGGTCAGAGGGGAAATGGGGAGCATTCCTTGGCTGGCCTGAGAATTGCTGTCCAGTCCCTCCCTAATCCACCTTTCTGAGTTAACTGATTCTTGGAAGGCATTTTTCTGCAAAGCTGCAAAGCCGGAAGTGGCTTAGGAATTTCTCACAGGTGAATGCGTAAAAACCACAATAAGGAAAATGCCTCCCTAAGAAACTAGGAAGGTCTGGGCTCTTTTCATTCAGGTCTTTGCTTCTAGTGACTATTTATTTATCAAGTTATTGAAGTCTTTGCAATTATTTACTTGATAGAACCTTGCAAAAGTTAACCAATAAACATACATTTTCATGATGATGATCACACCTGGTCCGATTTCTATCAACAGTTGATGCTATGCTGAGAATGTGGCTACTTCTTTGGAGGATTCTGGGCTTTTCTGACTTTTCAAGCAAAATTATGATTCTGTTAGTTCTGCTGGCCTTGAGAGGAAAGAGAGAGCCAGACAGGATGCGGAGGGTCGTGTCTCAGAGGGCTGGAAACCCACCAGACTGGCCAACCGCGCTGCGAGGTCCGCGCGCGCAAGGCCAGCGCTCAGGTCTGTCGCAGACCCGTGGGTGAGGCTGGGCCTGAGAAGCTGATGAGGGGACGAGGACAGACTCCTGAAGGTCAGGCGTCTGGAAGGTCAGAGCCTGTAAGCACAGACTGAAAATCAGCCCATTACGAGTGGAAGCCTCAGACAGAGGGAGCGTGGATGCAAGCAGCGAAAGCCGATCACGTTGGCATATGTGAATTTAGGACTTGGCGAGGGATTTTTACGGAGCAGGGGAGGATTGAAGGATGGCCCGGGGGGATGGGCTGACAGAAATGCAGAGGGGTGATCGGTCGGTTGAGACAAGTGGCCTTCCCCTCGCGTCGTCCCAGGAGCATTGGTGATGTTGACGGGGGCAAGAAGGATTGCCTGACACAGTGGGGACTCGGCGGGCCACTGAGGAGGAAGCTGGGCTCCGAGAGAAAGAAGAAGGAGGGGTGGAGAGAGGAAGACAAGTCTGGGAGGAGAGATGAGACGGATGAGGAATGGAGTGCGGATGTCAGGGAGGTCTGCAGGAAGACAGGGCTTCTGTCTGACAGGGCCTGCCCCGAGCATGAACCTGCACCAGCCCCAGGAACGCACACCCCAGGACTTCCACAAAGAGAGGTGCTTGAGTGCTAAAAGGCAAGTCATAACAACGCCTGCCACTTATTGAACCTTTGTGTGCAGACCAGTGCCATTTTACATGCATTCTCTTATTGAGAGCAGTCTCCATTTTACAGATGAAGAAACTGAGGCTCTGAGAAGTACCTCACGTAGAGTTGTGCAGCTAGTGTGTATGGCAGAGTCGAGATTTTAACCCGGCTCTGACTCATAGCCCACACCCTCAACACTCCTACGTTGTACCATTTTTTTTTTTTCCCTTGAGACAGG
>CAUYSK010020002.1:0-15771 GCA_963575035.1 Avahi laniger | reverse complement strand
CCAACAGCGTAGAGGGTTCCCTGGTGAAAGACTGAACAACTCGGTGTTGGATTTATTCATTTTTTTTATTTTCTATATTTTGTTTGTCTCTAATCTCTTATTTTCTTCCCTTGTTTTTGGTTTCTCATTAGTTCTTTTTTTTTCAGTTCCCTAAGGTATGAAGTTAGGTTATTGATTTCAGATCTTTCCTTTTTGAGGTAAGCATCTACAGCTGTCAGCTTCCCCCTTGGCACCACTTTGCTGCATCCCATGAGTTTTGGAATGTTGTATTTTCATTTTCATTTGTGTCCAGATATTTTTTGCCCCAGTGGAGTATAATTTTATTGTTTCCAATAAAGGTGATTAATTAAACACATAATGAATTGTGGTTCAATTGTTATAATATTATAAATATCTTTACACTCCCAAGTTTAAACTGCAGAAAAAATTTCCAGAGATACATGTGTTTTGGTTTAGGAAATATGGCCACCTCAATGTATTCACACAGCAACCTAGACTTGAAGATAAAAGCTAATAATAAAATTAACATATACTGATAAACTGGCAAATATATATTGTTAATTCTTAATGATATAATTTGTTTAAAAATTGAGGTACTGACATACAAAAGTGCATATTTAATGTATACGTCTTGATGACTATGAAGATAAGTATTCACCCACGGAACCATCACCACAAACAATGCCATAAATATAGCCATCACCATCATCTGTTCCCTCCCTTTCCCCTTTTCCTAAGGATAAGACCATTTATATACCAAAAGACACACCCTTTTACAAATTTTTAAATATACTGTACAGTACAGTCGTACTTGAGAGAGATTGTGGGTTCAGTTCCAGGCAAAAGCAGTAAAGCGAGTCACATGAATTTTTTATTTCCCAGTGAATGTAAAAGTGTGTTTACACTATACTGCAGTCTACTAAGTGTGCACTAGCATTATGTATTATAATAACAAGGTACCATACATTAGTTAAAAAATACTTTAATGCTAAAAGTACTTTAATGCTAAAAAAATACTTTAATGCTAAAAAATACTTTAATGCTAAAAATTGGTCGTCTGAGCCTTTAGTGAGTTGCAATCTTTTCCTGGTGGAGGGACTGCCCTCCACACTGAGGGCTGCCAACTGATCAAGGTGGTGTTTGCTGAGGGCTGGGGTAGCTGCGGCAATGTCATAAAATAAGACGGCAATGAAATTTACTGTATCGACTGACTCTTTCACAAGATTTCTGTGTACCATGAGATGCTGGTTGATGGCACTTTACTCGCAGCAGAACTTCTTTCAAAATTGGAGTCCCTCTCAAGCCCCGCTGCTGCTTCATCAGCTAAGTTTATGTAATATTCTAAATCCTCTGTTGTTGTTTTGACAATGTTTGCAGTGTCTTTACCAGGAGCAATGTTCACCCTGGGGTGGACAGAAGCAATCCTTTTGCATGTAGGAAGGAAATTTTAGGATGCCTGTGTACATTTTTTTAAATTTATAAGTATGGTCAGTCTTCTGTGCATAAGAATTCCACATCCATGGATTCAACCAACCTCAGATTGAAAGTATTAATTTAAAAAAGATGGTTGCCTTTGTACTGATCATATACAGAATTTTTTCTTGACATTATTTTCTAAAGAACACAATATAACATGTATTTACATAGCATAGGATATATGCAAATATTTTACCATTTTATGTAAGATAGTTGAGCATGTGTGGATTTTGGTGTACGTAGGGGATCCTGGAACCAACCCCCCCGGGCTACTGAGGTACATCTGTAACTTACACGTGGTATGTGCATGAAGTGTTTCGTTACTAGAATTACACCAGGGCAGTAAGTGCAGAATTGCTCCATAATCAGTTCCTTTAGCATTGCATTTACCTCTCAGCACGGCCCAGGATTGTTCATCTAAGCATGTGCTGTGTGTAGTTGCACCAATGTGGAGTGCGTTTTTTGTGTCCTTGTATCTGGACTTCTCTTGTTGCCTCACAGTCATAAGAATGCATGGTTCACAAGGAAGAGCTAAACGTCTTCAGTTTTTCAAGGAAGCACAACCTCATAGTACAAAATAGAGCTGCATTTTCTCCTGCTTTCTTACCCCAGTCTACATTGAACTTGTGTCTAAATTAGTTCCTCTAACTCAGTATTCCAAGTATGTATTTATATTCACATCTTCCTACCAGATCATGAGCTCCTTGGAGGAGGAGAATTTTATTCATAATTTTATCCCTTACGGCAAGAATGGTTCTAGATCTAAAGACAAACTTTGTCATAGTATTTTCAGTAATTAAGTTATTACAGCAGAAGGATATTTCTACTGGTTTTTTTCTTTCTCCCACCTTGTAGAGTACAAAGAAGCAGCATCTCATACATGTTGATCTCATGTGTCTTATGTGAGACACCACATACATAGAGAAGAGTGAATTACCAGGTCCCATTGTTGTGTCCCAGGGCTGATAAGTTGAGGGGAAATGTGCCATTACAGGGCTTGGTATCCTGTGAGGCTGTGGCCGTGGACTTCACCTGGGAGGCGGGACCTGGACGATGCTCAGAGGACCTTGTACAGAGACGTGATGCTGGAGACCTACAGCAACCTGGTGTCACTGGGTGAGCAAAACTTCTTTCTTCTTGATAAATACAGGAAGCCTTTACAGGTTTGTGCTATTTAGTGCAAATTTCCAGTCCATGAAAAATGTGTCACCCCTTTTCATTGAAAGGTTCAAACTGGCTCCTTCACTGCACAGCTCCTGAAGCCGACCTCTTGTCATTGTTCAAAGGACCTGACTTAGCAGTTTGACAAAGTCCTACATTATTTCCTACTAACAGGGCATTGCAATACCAAACCTGAGGTGATCTTCGAGTTGGAGCAAGGAGCAGAGCCGTGGATACTAGAAGGAGCCTCTCAGGTCAGTTAGCAAGTACTAGGCAGAGATGCCAGGAGGAGTCAAGTCCAAACAGATGCTGGCAGTGTGGACCTGTTTTCACCAATTTTTTTACCCAGGCCCAGAACTCAGGACAGGTGGTCTGCATGCACCAAACACATTCATAGACTCCAAGGATAGCTCTCACTCACATATCATGGCCTTTTATTTTGCTGAATATTTTCTTATATTAATATTTATCCAAAATCTAATGCCTGCTTTCCTCTTTTTAAACGTTTTTCTTTGCTTTTATTTTGTCAATATTCTCTGTTGCCCTCTTTTTCTCTGTTCTCATGGATTGGGTTTTTTCCTCAGACATTTATTCTTACATCAATTTATTCTTTCAGCACATCTTAATTGAGCAGATTTTAAGCACTGGTAATTTTATTATTATAACAATGATCAAAATAATGTCTCTTTTTCATGGAGCTTCCATTCTGATGAAAAATAAACAAGAAAATAATGTATGTTAAGTAGTTCTTTAAGAAGCAGGAGAAATACTTAACCGAAGTGAGAGAGTGAGTGTAAGGGAATGTGATAATTTAGGAAGGATGGTCAGAGGAGGCATTTTTAGCTTGATTATTAACTTTGGCATAGATTCAGTTCCAGTTAACTCTTTTCCAGTTTTGGCATATAATAGGTGAATATAAAATATAAGTTCAAGAGTGGATATCACTATTGGAGATACAAATTTGGAACTCAGTAGCTTAAAGCTGGTATTCAATGTCTTACTTACAAAGGAGTTCACCCAGAGAGTTGATAAGAAAATAAGGAGTGTAGGAGTGAGCCTTGTGCACCTTGATATCGGAAATCATGACACTGAGGAGGAACCAGCACAGGGGTGTGGAAAGGAGGGGGGCCTTGACTTGGGGTGAGAACCAGGAGATTCTGGGTCCCAGGACCAAGAAAACCAAGACTTTTATGTTGAAGAGCTCAGATTTCTGTTTGGGAGTAGAGTTAGTATTTTCCTCTTATCTTTGTATAAATTATTCTAAAACAACAAAAAAGAATGGCAGATATACAGGAGACTTCATTTTCCATGAAACTAAGAGAAAGCTTAAACTCCAACAAAAAATATAAAAGCCATCTGAAGCAGTGAATTATCGACAAGGGGTGCCTGGGCCAGAAATTGAGGGAGAATGTCAGGGCAATTGATCTCAGGCGGAGCCAAAAATACTCCTTTTGAGACTACAGGCACAGCCTGGATTGCAGAACCAAATCCTGTGGGGCAGCAGGAATGGGGTGCCCAGGGTGGTGGACAGGAGGTTCCTGGGCCTGTTGGGGTTCTGAGAGGCAGAGGAGTTGGGTTACATTGGGAAGTTGCAGGAAACTGTCTAGCATGGGGAATAAGAGATTGTATTGGAAAAACTTCAAGATACCTATAGCCATTCACAGGGAAGAATGAAAACTAAAACACAGATGCAAAATCCTGTTCCTAAGCCATATTCTTGCTTACAAGACCAGGAAATGGCCTTCCCTACACCTGCAAGTAGTTGATCCAGGAAAATCTTGCCATCTGCACAGTGGAAGACTGAGAGAAATGCTAGCACGAGACACCCACCATTGTTACAAGAATAAATAAAATAGAGAAAAAGGCGAGGGAAAACAGACGGCAAATGATGAGCACTTAAATGAAAACTACAACCGGGCAGTAAGTGACTGTTATTAGCAAATATTTCCTTACGAATTAAAAAGAAAGGGAAAACATTAGAATGGAAAGAAAAACAATTTAATATTGGAAGATATATTAATGAACTTCATTACATTGTCAGTAGTAAAATACACACACACACACACACACACACACACACACACACTTATAAAATCAATACCCAGTATTGATTTTCATAAAATGCCACTGGAATAGGAAGTAATTTCTTTACCTTTACGTGAGCATTCCTTAAGAAATGCTTATATGTGGTTCATGGATATGGTGTCTTTTTTTTTCCACTTCAGATGTCCAGATAGTTGATGACCTAATTAAGAGAAGCCAAGAAACTCACGGTAGATGTTTGTGGCAAACTGTCATCAGCAGCAGCATAACATCAACTGAGGAGAGAGCTGAACTAGGAAAAACAAACCTCACAATGCATGAGAGAACTCACACAGGTGAGAAATTATATGAATGTAATGACTGTAGGAAAACCTTCTCCCGGAAGTCAGCCCTCACAGTACATCAGAAAATTCACACAGGCAAGAAATTGTATGAATGTGAAGAATGTAGGAAAACTTTCTCCCAGAAGTCAGCCCTCACTGTGCATCAGAAAATTCATACAGGGGAAAAGCCCTATGAATGTAATGAATGTAGGAAAACGTTCTACAAGAGATCAGATCTCATTACACATCAGAGAACTCACACGGGAGAAAAACCTTATGAATGTAATGAATGTGGAAAAGCATTTCTCCTGAAGCCGTTCCTCACTGTACATCAGAGAACTCACACAGGGGAACAACCCTATGAATGTAACGAATGTGGAAAAACCTTTCACCAAAAGTCAAATCTCAGGATGCATCAGAGTACTCACACTGGGGAAAGGCCTTATGGATGTAATGAATGTGGAATAACTTTTCACAAAAAGTCAGTCCTCACTGTGCATCAGAGAACTCACACAGGAGAAAAACCCCATGAATGTAGGGAATGTGGGGAAACCTTCAGCCAGAAGTCAGCCCTCACTGTACATCAGAGAACCCACACAGGCGAGAAACCATATGAATGTGAAGAATGTAGGAAAACTTTCTCCCAGAAGTCATCCCTCACTGTGCATCAGAAAATTCATACAGGGGAAAAGCCCCACGAATGTAATCAATGTAGGAAAACGTTCTGCAAGAAGTTAGAACTCACTACACATCAGAGAACTCACACAGGAGAAAAACCTTATGAATGTAAAGAATGTGGGAAAGCGTTTCGCCAGAATTCAAACCTCAGGACACATCAGAGAACTCACTCAGGGGAAAAACCCTATGAATGTAATGAATGTGGAAAAACCTTTCGCAAGAAGTCAAACCTCAGGACACATCAGGGTACTCACACTGGGGGAAAACCCTATGGCTGTCACGAATAGAGAAACATTTCACCTGAAGTGAATCCTCACTGTGCATCAGAGAACTCACACAGGGCAAAAACCCTGTGAACGTAGTGAATGTGGGAAACCCTTCTACAGAAGTCAGCCCTCACTGCGTATCAGAGAACCCACACAGGTGAGAAACAATATGAATGTGAAGGATGTAGGAAAACCTTCTACCAGAAGTCAGACCTCACTATGCATCAGAAAACTCAACACTGGAAAAAGGCCCTATCGAACAAATGTGGAAAAACCTTTGCCACAAATCACGCCTCAAGAAGCATCAGATAATCCATACGAAGGAGAAATCCTGTGTGGCAGTGACTGGCTCCTATGTTTCTGCAAAAAAACATTCTTTTCTCTTAGACACACAATTGGCCTGCATCTCTCAGCCCCCCACTACTATAGATGGCTTCCTGTAACAGATCTGTCCAGGGGAATGTGGGCACAGGGATGAATGTCACTTCCAGCGTTGGCAGCAAGGTCCACATGACCATATCTGATTTCTCAAGGCCCTGAGGCTAAAGTGCAGATGATCCCAGGTTGGCCTTGGGAACCGCAGGGGGAGAAGGCCACCGTGACTGAGACAGAAGGAATTGGTTGGAGAGCAGGAATCTTCCCACCTCTATTCCAAAACCCTCCATTTGTACTTCCTGTGAGTGAGAAATAAATACCTGCATTGTTGAGCCATTGTTTGTGTGATCTGTTTGCATACAACATAAATAGCCCACTGTACCTAATTTACTTTGTGAACTTCCTCAGACAAGGTACCAGAATTTGTACATTAGAAAATTCACAGGAGGAGAGAAGCCTGTGTTTTCCCCTTTGGTCCCCGAGTCAGTTTATGGAAACATCGGTGAAATACAGGTAGCTACATTGCAGCATATTTGGAAAACCTTATCAGACAGGGTATCTCACTAAATGCTGAGAATAAAGTAAATCTTTGTAAATATCTTTAGTGTGTCCAAACTTTCAACAAACCTTCCAACTTTATATATCAGAGAATTTCAAATGAAGGAAAATTATAAATTGATATAATATGGACATAAATTTTTGAACAGAAATGTTAAACCATCAGAAATTTTTTTAGATATATTTGACTATATACCAATAGTTAAATATGAGAGGGAATATTTCATATTCCTCTGAATATCTAAAGTTAAAGTAGCTTTACACTCCTTTTAATGTAGAGTAAATCTTTTTTTTATTATCACCCCTCATAGTGCTCTTAGTGTTATTTAAAATCTGCATCAACTTCCCTTCCACATCCGCAAAGCCCTTTCTGGATTCTGGCTGGATTTGCATTCGGCTTAGACTTCAGCGTGGTACCCACTCGGGATAGAGCACTCCCCCAGGTGCACGGCCACGTCCAGACCAGCTGCACGTGCAGTGACGGGGGTTCCGACTGCAGCTGCTCCTGTCTGACCACCCGCCCTGGCGAAAGACCTGCAGGTTCCCTGCCACCTCGAAGCCACCCGCCGAGGAGAGCCCCGCTGGCAACGGTCACGCCCCCTGGCATCTCCCTAACGCTAATCACGTGATGCAGACCTCAAATAGCAGGATAAATACAGTTTTTAAGGGAAAGTAATAGTTGCATGTACTTTATAGAAAAAAACTAACCAAAGCCAAAGTAACTGTACTTACTCCAGACAGAGTGGACTTGAAGGCAAACAATGTTTTTAGAGATAGAGCAAAATCTACACTGGTAAAGATTCAATCTGTCACATAACAACTCTAAATGTCTGTGCGCCTCACAGCTCAGCCTTCATACATGTAAACTGAAAATCAGTCAAAGCAGGAGACACAGTCACCCCTCTCCTTTGGGTGGTGGCCCTGCCTGGGCTCTTGCTTCGTGCTGCATCCACCCCAGGCTGACAGATGGTGGGAGTCCCTGGGTGGGCTCAGCCTGTGGCTCTCACAGGGAGAACTGCTGTCACACAGGCAACCCACGCCTCTGGCCGGGATGCTGGCTGGGCACCAAACGGGTCCAGCCTTGAGAAAGATCTTCCAAGTTCTATTTGGTCATTCCCTTCAAATCCTGCATCCCTCCCTGCTGGCAGTGCTGCAGGAGATGCAGGGACGGGTGGGAAGGCAGGCCACCTTCCTCTCAGACCTCAGGGACTGGGCACCATGGTGCCTGAAGCCAACCCGATGACCCGGGGGCTGGGGCGGGCGCTGAGCACGCACACCAAGGCCTGTTTTCCGGCCCTGGGTGGTGCAGCTGGTGCTAAATGGGGTAGACAGTGCATCTCACAGGCAGCACTCGTGGCCTTAGAGGTTGTGTGAGGCTACGTGGCTTCCCCTGCCCCTCGCGTGCTAGTTTACTGCGCTGTCTTGTTCTGAGCTGCATTCCTTCTTAATGAGGTTAAGTTGGGCAATTCTCTGAATTTAGACTGTCTTTAAAGGCAATCAGTTGCCATGTCCGGAGTCCCCACCCTCATCCCAGCCACCCTCACCTCTCCCCTGGGTGACCACCAGAGCCTCCTAGCAGGGCCCCTGGGTCCATTCTCCACTGGGCAAGTGGTGGATCCTTTTAAACCCTACGTTTAAATCTCTCGTCCTCCGGGCTCCCTGCCCTCGTCAGCTCCAGAACTCTTGGTGCTGTGGCAGTCAGAATAAATCTAGAGATGACTCTCTGAATGTATTGTTTTATGCGGGTACGAGAGCTGCCATTCGGGCACAACACAGGCCAGGCCGTCTTTGTTACATCTGAAGAGTTAAGAGAGGATTTGGGCTTTTATTAAAAAGAAATGTGCATGGTCTTGCAAGAAAGTTTACTGGTGCTGGGAAAGTCTTGGGAGGTGACGAGCTCTAATTGGACCAGCCTTAAAGCTGCCGCAGGGTGTTTCAGCCTTGTTTAGATAAAACGTCTCAGGTTATGACAGGACGTTTCAGCAGCTGCACATGCAGAGAATTCCATTTTTGGAGCAACATTATGTGCCCCAAACGCTTTTTCCCCTGGCTTCTCGGCTGTTTAGTTGGGTATGACAAGAATGACTCCATGCGCATGACCAACTTTCCCAGTGCCCCGAGGCCTTCCTACCCGCTGTCCCCTTGTAGGAATGCCCCGTCTCCTCCGGGAATGTCTGCTCATCTTTCAAAATCAGCTCCAACCTGACTTCTCCCAGGTCCCTCCCACACTCTCAGGGGTGCTGTCTGCCCTTCGTCAGCTCTTACTGCATTTGCCATTAACTGACTGTGCCCGTTGAATAGCCCACCCCGCCCCTTCTCAGCCTTTCGGCTAAGAGCACGTGTGAACAGCCCCCTCCACCTTCCAGGAACGTCAGCTCCGTCCTCTGCTGGCATAGCACCCTTGGTAAGTGTTTGTGCAGCCAATTGGTATGAACAGGACGTCTACAAGGATCCAGTGTGAAATAGCAAAATCAGCACCTGGCTGCGTAAATGACTTAACTAAAATCATCTGAAATCCAGGATCTTCTAACAAGTGCATTAATGATTGGTACAATATGTGACAATATGGAGTTCTAGGAAACAAAAGTAGGATTGTCTACATACCGTCCCATATTTTAATCACTTAAGGGTACTTCATAAATAATGGCTAATTTTTGCTGAGTTTTTCCCACATCCCAAGCACTCCATATCCTGCACCCTTCACATTAACTCATTTAATCCTCACAACTACCTATTTTACAGGTGAGGAAAGTGGAGCCTGGAGCCCGTGGTAATTTACCCGAGGCCACACAGAGAGTAAGGACAGAGCTCAGGTGTGAGTGTGAGTGATCTTGCTCCACGGCCAGAGCTCTTGGCCGACATCCAGCACCGCCCCTCTGAGAGGCCCTTTGACATCCCCCTTGATCCTGCTGAGGGCGGTGCAGTTGTCCCGTGTGGGGGTGAGCACTGATTTGCATAGCCAGTCTCCTATCCGTGCTCATCCAGATTATCGCGAATGCATCACTTTGTGCATATACCTATGAGCATTTTCCAAATATTGCCTTAGGATGAATTCCTTGGAGTTGGATTGTTGCATTAAAAATTGCCCTTAAGCGCAAGGGGAAATTAGAGCTTCCCAGAGCTGCGTGGAGGAAGAGGATCGGTGTCCCAGCTTGTTCAGGGAAGTAGAGCTGACAGTGGCATCAGCTACACTCCAGCCTAGCGGTTTAGCAAGACCGTGGAGCTCAGATGCAGCTACACAACCCAAAACTCCGTTCGGAGCACTCCCCACCACGGGCGGTGCACCTGTGGGGAAGGCGTGAGGGCACCTGCGAGGGAGATGACATTGTACCCCGGTCACACGGACGTTGGCGGGAGGGTGTGCGACAACTTGCCCAACCTGGGTCAGGGTTCGCCGTTCAAGAGGAGGAGAAGAAAGTGGCAAGGAAGAAAAAACTTTAGGAGAAAGGAGCTCCCGTGTGGATCATGAGGGTAGGACCGATGCAAAAGCACGTCCCCGGGGAGAAAGGCGGGTTCCCGCCCCTCTTCAGCATGAATAAACCTTTCATCTGGCTACCTGGATTCTTGTAACTTCAGGTAAATGTTAGTCTAATATCTGCAAAGGGAATTGGAGCTCAATCTTCAAACCCATCCCTGTTTGTGCCTCCACATGTCCAGTTCTAACCCAGATGCCCTCCACCTGGTTCTGTTGCTCTGCCCTAGTGTGTGCGAGGTCGGGTGCAGCCTATTGGTAGAGAGTTCGACAGGTCAGTACCAGCGTCAGCTATTCACGTATTTGTTACCTGTTGGTGTGGGGAAGTCTTCAAACAGGCCGTTAAATACAGACAGGAGGTTAAAGCCTTGTCGTAAAATAGAGGAGAGAGTTTGGGAGGCAGAGTAAGCTGTACCAGAAGCCCAGGTAAAGGTTAGTTCCTGAAAGAAAAACATGAAATCCCGTCTCCAGAGCAGTTAGAGACGCAGGAAGCTCAGGGATAACCTGCAACAGCCAAGGAAGAGTGTGCTATGATGCTTTGACTACAAAGCACAAAGGAGGCCTGGGGTTGAACGGTGACTCCCAAAATGTGCCCACTCCCTAATCCCCAGAATTTGTGAATGTGGCCTTATTTGGAGGAAGGGTCTTTGCAGATAAAATTAAGAATCTTAATGAGGTCATTTTATATTATCAGAGTGGGCCCTAAATCCAATGACAAATGTCCTACAAGTGACAGAAGAGAAGTAGCCCACGTGGAGACAGAGGCAGGGATTGGAGCAATGCATCTGTAAGCCAAGCAATGCCAAGGAATGCCTGCAGCTACCAGCAGCAGAAAGAGGCAAGGAACGATTCTCCTTTAGAGCCGCTGGAAGGAACGTGGCCCTGCCGACACCTCGATTTTGGACTTGTGGCCTCCAGAACCATAAGAGAATAGATTTCTGTTGTTTAGACCCCCTGTCTATGGTAGTGTGTTAGAGCAGCCCTGGGAAGTGAATACAAGAGGTGCAGCCCCTAGATTCAAGGTTCGTGAAAATGCTCCCAAGAAATGTCTCTAAATGGTTAGTCCATTAATGCCGCCTTTGGGAACTGGGAAATCCGACCCCTGCAGAGTTTGTTATTGACCGAAAGGTGGAGGTCGGGGCTCAGCAATTGACCTCTTTCCTCGGTTGCAAACGTGGAGCTATTGACTCAAAAGTCCCAGGTAAAAAAGACGTGTTTGGCAAAATGCTTTCCCTCTCAACTAGAATGAAAGTAGGGAGACCTTGAGGGCTCAGAGGATGGGAAGTTTTGACTTGGGTACACCTCTGGGCCAGGGGACCCAGCCAGAGTCTGTCTTGGAGACACTTTTCACCCACAAGTAGCACAGAGGTTATCGGAATGTGAAGCCTCCTTCCGGAGGAGAAAGGGCACACAGGAGTATCTTTCTCCGTGGAAACGGGGATGTGTTTTTGTCTGGGGAGAGGAGGAGGTGGCAACGGCCACAGAATCCGCACCGCGCCATTAGAGCACGCCAGGCTGCTGGATGCACGGCATGTCCCAGCCCCGTCCCTGGTCCTGAGCCAGCTCGGCTTGGTCCCTGACAGTGCCAGGGACAGCTGGGAGGGTCAGGCTTCACACTGAAGGAGCTATTCCCAGGAGTCCAAACCTCCATCTCACCTGGCCGGCACGTCCTTCTTCCTTCAAGGGAGAGGGAACAGAAAGCAGTTTGAATATGGGCTCCCAAAGGCTCAAGTTCACCAACATCTCTTTATAAAAATTCAGGTTTTGCCAGCCTGGGCAACAGCAAGACCCCATTTCTACAAATTTTTTTTTTAAATTAGCCAGGTGTGGTGGCACATGCCTGCAGTCCCAGCTGCTCGGGAGGCTGAGATGGGAGGATCACTTGAGCCCAGGAGTTCGGGGCTACAGTGAGCTGTGATTGCACCACTGCACTCCAGCCTGGGTGACAGAGCAAGACCCTCTTTTAAAAAAATTTTTTTTTAATTAAGGTTTTGTTGAATTTGAAGGATATAAAAAGTATACTGTTTCCATGAAAACATGCATCTTTCCAAACCTCAAAGAAATATTCTTGAGCCCAAGCTACTCTCAAGCTTACTTTGAGTATTCAAAAAATAATTAACATCAGTGTGATTCTTGGTGGATGGTAAAAGATCACACTTTCTGTAGTTCATACAAGAACATTTCTGGGCTTTTTGATGAAAGGACCACTGACATCATTAAAACCTGCCACCTTCTCTGAGAATGCCAGTGTGTTCCTGCCTGGCATGTTCGTGGCTTCCTTTCATCTGGCAAAGTCGGCTCTCATCAAAAGGGCCCTGTTCCCCTGGGCCCGGGGCATTACGCTGTGCTGGCGCACTCACCCCCCGCATTGCACAGTCTCAAATATTTATTGATTCTTTAATTGTCCTTAAGATTCTTCAGAAAGAAAAAACAGGAAACACAAATCTATTGATTCCAGTACATTCACATGTCAAATCTCAGCACACCCTGCAGACCCCACATGTAGAGCCTTTTTCTTAGAATGCAAATTTCAGGGGTGCAATACTTTCTCCAGAGGTTACGCACAATGGTGAGTTGTTTTGGTTTTTGTCCTCTATGGGATGGAGAAGGATTTTTTGGACAAATACAAAAGACCAGCTCTTAAAGAGAAAAATCACGTTTCTATAGAAAACTCAATATGAAAAAAAAGAAAACTCGATATGGTTTTCAAAAGCCTACTTTGACAGCAAAAGGTCACACAAGAGATGTCACTCTAGACGATGTGACTGGTATGTCCCAGTTTCAACAGATGGGTCAAATTTAGACATCCAAATACACATTGTTTCTTAAAAACGGTTCTATTTTTTTTATTTCGTTATTGGAAAACCTTTGTTGCTTTCAAGAAGGTATAAAAAAATTATTTTGAACTGGTAGAAAATCTTCAAATTTCGAAAGTAAATGGGAAGTTCAGGAACAGTCAAAAGTCATTCACAGCCGACGGAGTCGGGTGAGCCGGGCGGGCGAATGAACGGGCAGGACGCTGCCAGCAGCCACAGGTCACGCCGGCTGCTCCGAGCCTGCGCCGCAGGAGCAGACGGGTCTTGACACGGCCTCTCCACGATGAGCAGGTCAGCCTGTGCCGACTCCTGGGAGACCACGCAGCGCTGCCGTCTCCTCCACGGTGGGGGCCCAGGAGAGACTCTGCTCAGGCTCCGTGCAGGACTCCGGGTAATCCTCGAGGGTGGCGATTCCTGGCACTAAGGCAGCTCTCCTTACCGGCTCCACCAAAGATGAGGAAGGGGTGTGTAATGCAATATTCGGGAGGGATTTGTTTTGCTTCGAGCATAACGGATTAATTTTTCCCCAACAAACAATTCATTGTGAACAGGCACCAGCTCCTCCTATGAGACAGAAGATTCGCCGCATCTTAGTTTGGGTCTGCCCAGAATCAGACGTTAAGACAAAGATTTGAGTGCGAGGAGTTTATTAATATCTGGGACATGATCCCAGGAAGCACCGGTCGGGGCAGGGAACAGAGGAAGAAAAACCAAGACGCGTTGCCAAGCAGGTCGCACTGTGGACCGCGGGTGCTTAATCCCGTCACAGCTCTGGGGGCGCGGACCTCACAGTTGCGCCCCAGGGCAAGGGAGCTGGGGTTCAGCTTCCAGTCAGGTCATTCAGTCTGGGGCTGATGGCTTCTCTAGGGTGGAGAATGGGTCCCAGACCAAGCGGGCTCCGGTGCAGAGAAGTCTGAGGGGAGGGCGCAGGTCCCAGCGTCGGGCGTGGGCTGGAGGACGTGGCCAAGCACTGCTGAAGGCACGTGGCTGAGCTCCAGCAGGCTCTGCCACATCCCGCAGTGGCTAATGGGGCCACGGCCCTTTCCTTCTAGAACCCAAATCAGCCCTGAGAGACTCCGTGAAGCTTTGCCACAGCACCCAGATGGGGTTGCCACACTGGCTCCAGGGGAGGCCTCTTCCCGCTTGTCCCCAGCACTCTCTCGGGACCGGCATCGGGCTGCCATCCTGCGTGGGCTCTAAGTCATCATCATTTACAAACAAAATAGTTCAGGAAATCTGCAAAAGTATCCATGTGGATAAACAAATCTGTGACTCATTTCTGTGAGTGGGTTTATACCAGTCACCCTGGCGTGACAATCTGTGGGAGGGAGGAAGCCTTCTGTCGTGGGCCGAATCGTGTCCCCCGGAAATTGGCATGTGGAAGTCCCAACCTCCCGTGCTGTGGAATATGACTGCATTGGAGATGCACAGAGGAAGAGGAGGAGCCGTCGGAACCTTTGCTTCTCATTCTGAGCGTTTAATGGCTCTTTCATCTCGGGGCCCAGGAAGGAGGGTGCCGAGGCAGCCAGGCCCTCCCCAAGCCGGCGCTGAGCAAACTCCTGGGCCCGGGAGAGCCAGTGGGTGCATCTCTTTGCAGCGACGGTCACAGTCGTGGCTAGAAACCAGCCCTGGGGAGAGCGCTTACGCCTCGGAAGCTGACGAGCGCTGCAAACCTGGCTTTTCTCCAGAGAGCCAACTGTGAGATACCGACGGGCACACTCGTGCCGGAGAAGCCGGCATCAGGCGACTGAGCGAGGTGGGGTGTGGAAGCCCCCCGGGTCAGCCCAAGGGGGACACCTCTGGCAGGGCTGGTGCCTTGGAGAGCCTCACCGGGCCAGCGCCGCTGCCCGTCCACTGCTCTCTCTGCCGATTCCACCTGCTTCCCTGTCTTGCAGCTTCAACTGTGTCTCGGCACCTGCTCCAGGAGAACTTGGCGCACCTGAACGGACCCCTCACTCGGACCACGCCGGGACTGGCGCGGAGAGCATGGAGCGCTAATTCTCACCTGTTAGGAATTACAATTTCGGCTTTTCTTTCAGTTAACCAGCAAACACGTACCAAGCAATTTCTGTGGGACAGATTCTGTGCTATGCAAGATAAACAAGACATCATCCTCCCCACGAGTGCAGAGGCAAGGGTGTGGGGCCTCTCAGACAGCAAGCTGGACGCCGTCCTGCGGGCAGGGAGGGGTGCTCCATCAGATTAAATCTGCTGTAACTAAATGAACACAACGATACCTGCATAATTACACACATGAAAGCAAAAAATATGTAACAGCATAATATACGTTCAAAACATTGTCATTAGAAAATGAGATTTAATGTATTCAACATTTAAAAATAGATACATTCTGCTTTAAAGTGGATTTAAAGTTAAAAATGAAAATCAAACTAGATTGTCAGAATCTGCATATTTTATTAACAAAACAGAATATCAAGCAATGGATTTAAAAAATAGAGCATAATGTTAATATTTCAGCATTTCCTAAGTGCTTACTGGGCCACTGCAGGAGGATCAGGATGATACAAGAAAAGTAACCTTGACCCTTGATGGGTGTTTCGCCATCACAGGGCCCTCGCACAAACTGTCCTCTTGGCAACCCA
>CAUYSK010019998.1:0-12169 GCA_963575035.1 Avahi laniger | reverse complement strand
AGCCACCGCGCCTGGCCTTGTCACTTTGTTTATGAAAGGTTCACACAATTCTCACTGAGAGTCATTCAAAGGTAGTTTATGTTTTTGTTTGTTTTTATCTTTAAACTGATTATTGTGGGTATATAAGGAAGTTATTGATTTTGTATATTTGTCTTATGTATCAGAGAGGAAAATATATTCACTAGCAACGTTCCCAGTGGTTATTCACAAGAAAATTTGTCACGGGGAAAGAAAAGCTGTGTTTCCCAGGGGTTCAGTCTTTTCCTCAATGAGGGTACAGGACAACCAGGAGTCACAGGGACACCTGATCGGACTCAGGGCAGTGGGGTCCACAAGGTGAAGGACAGAAGGAGGTGGAAGAGGAGGTGGCAGCGATGAAAGAACCCTCTGAACAGAGAGGTGACGATGTGTCAGCTGCCGCCATGACCACGTATTAATAGCTTTAGAGAGAGGAAAGAATGTCTGGAAAGAATTTTTGGAAAACTTTCTATGCGGTAGGATGTTCAAAACCTCTGGGCATGACAAGCCCTTTTCAGAAAGCCTACAGTTAAGAGCCACGTGATTCTTCAAGGTTTCTGGAGTCAAATTTAGTACAACTGTCTGCTAAAACTGAGAGATATGGCGCCCCGAGATTTCTAGGGTTACCCCTTGTTTGGCTACTTTACCAAGCTCTATTAGAAATTCTAAGAGTTTCTCTATTGATTCTTCTTGTTTTCTAGATATGTGATTAACTAACCTAAAACCAATAGTTTTCTCTTATTTTCAGTAGTTAAGGTGCTTTTTTGTTCTACTTTATAAAATTTGGCATTGGCTGGAAGTTTTAGGAAAATTTTTTCAAAGGCATTGTTGATAGAGGATATCTTTGTCTTATCCCTATTTTAAGATACGCTTTCTTTATCAGGTTAGAGAAATATCTTCTCTCTCAAGCTTTTTAAGGGGGCGTGTGCGTGCGGGATGTTGATTTTCCTCAAGAATGGGTGTCCTCACGGTCACTGCGGTGGGACGAGAGAAGTATTTCTGTGACAGCTGCTGCCATCACCACCTATGGCTGTGCTTGTTGCGCACGGAGCACGTGAGCGGTTCTGTTCCACGTGGAGACGGTGCTCGTGGCGACACGCAGCAGGCAGGGGGCCGCGGGAAGGAGAGGTCCCAGACGCTGCTCCCTGCCTCTCTGCGGAAGCAGAAACAGCCATCTGGAGTGGCAGTCGACTTTGTAATTAACCCTGGAAAGTTGGTCCTCCAGGGCATTTTGGTTCCGAGGAATCCAGATATTTATCCCAAGTATTTTTGGCAAGAAATAGTCAAAGCTCTAGAGAGGGTCAAGATGATGGCGCTGGCCTTTCTCGTTCTTCTGTTCCTCTCTGCTTTCCCCCGCTCTCCTCCCCTGTTCTCTCTCCCCTTTGCTCCTTCCCCCTCGCTCTCTTCTCTCTACCTTTCTCCTGCTCCACCCACAGTTATTCTCTCTCTTTCTTTCCTACAAGAAACAAAAAATTAAAAAACATTTGCTAATGGTCGTATTGCCACAGGCTGAAGAGGCAAGGCCGTCTTATGACCCACTCGAACAGCAGAGCCCACGTTCGTTTGTTGTCAGAGCCGGAAGGAAATTTGCTGAGAGCTGCTGTCCCCTCACCCCTCAGGGTTGGCTGACGCAAAGCCAGGTAGTCAAGGACAGCAGCCGAGGGCGGGTGCTTCCACAGCCCCTGCACAGAAACCCCTGCCCAGCTCACCACCCACCCCTGCGCTCCGCTTCAGGGCTGGCCCCCACCCTGCACACTCACGCACGCCCGCACGCCTGCAGCCCTGCCCGGCTACCGACCCAGAGCCCTGAATGAGCGGGGCCCTCACTCCTGCCCCCCCATCCTTGGCCTATGCTCCCCTCTTCATGTTTACAGACTCCTCCCAAGCTGAGTTCAACTCCCACCTCTTCCACGAAGCCTTCCCTGACCACCCCAACTGTCAGTACCTTCCCTTCTCTAAGCTCCTACAGAGCCCCGGGATTCCAGCGCTGCAAGAGGACCTAAAACTCAGCACGGCACCTCCCACATATCTGGGACTTCTGGAAGCCATAGAATAAGCAATATCTATTAACTCTTAATAGTAAGAACAAATAAAAATACTAGGGCTGTCTGGAAAGTATCCGGCCATTGTTAATATAATACGAATATATCCTCTGTGGCCACAAAATCACCTATGACATGCCTTTCCATTGTTCTTCAGCTACAGCACAAGCTTCGCAACGTCAGGAATCACACTTCAGCATGCTTCGTGTTCCCTAAAGCACCTACCGTCAGCTGAGCACACGGGAAGCACTCGACAAGGCCTGGAATGAATGAATACCTGAGTGAATGAACAGCTAAATGAACGGGGTGAGCGACTGAATAAGTGAGGTGGGTATATAAACAAGTGAGTGATTCAGAGAGTGAGTGAATGAATGAATGACCGTAGGAACAAATGCCTTGAGCTGGGTGAGAAGTGTCAGGAAAACGTCTTTAATGATGATGGAGAAATCTGAAACCAGGCTGAGGACAGAAGCCGAGGCTGGGAGGTGGTGGAGTGGAGTGGAGTGGAGAACAAAGAGCACCGGACTCAGAACCCAAAGACCTGGTCATGTCCCCCGCGTGACTCTCCCGTGGCATCGCAGGGGTCCCGGCTTTGCCTGCCGCTCAGCGCTGTGTGAGGTCGAATGAGGGCGTGCGTTGGAAAGCGCTGGGCGCACTCCGAAGTGCTGGGCATACACCGTCTTGCTTTGTGTGGCCCTGGAATGAGGCCGAAGGAAGGCCCCAGTGGCCAGCCTTGCATTGCACATGGCAGGGACCACTGCACACTGGCCGGCCAGCAGAGCCCACATCCAACTCGGGTGCAGCCTGCACAAGCCTCGGCTGCTCCAAACTCAGACACTCAGGATGAGAAGAGACGCTCAGCAGCCCTGGAGCACACAGCCGACCAGGGAGTTGACCCTCAGAAGGGCTGCGGGCAGGAAAGGCTTTTCACCCTCAGGGTACCGCCCACAGTGGAAAGGTGGGGTGCCCATCTGGGCCCAGCCCTCTGCTCTCTCCCACACCCCTTTTGGAGCCATGGAACTTTCAGCACCTGCATTTTGCTGAAGCACACACTCGCACACTCTTCTGAAGGGTGTGATGAGCAGAGGAAACGGAAAATCTGGGGCCTGATTCACACTTACCAATACTCAGAAAGTCCCCAAAACAGCCGCCACGGTGGGGACCTGCCCAGCTGCCCCAGGTGCCTCTCGGTGACTGTCCCCATTTGCTAACGGTGTCCGCATGGAAGGCACAGACGCACGGAGCCCTGCAGGGCAGATGTCTCACCGCAACCATGAAGGCTCACAGGTCACTAGAGCCGTGGACCCCAAATGTCAGCTAGACCAGCGGTTCTCAAGCACTTTTTAAGCAATGGAATCTCTCTTTGATTAGACGCCCTTATGAAACCCCGGTTGTTAGAACAGACATGAGCACAGCTGCCTCCAGTCGGAATGGGGGCTGAATTCCCCACCCCCACCCCACACACATACTTGGGGTCATGTGTGCCACCCCTTGAAGGCTCCTGAGACATTTCTGGAAATCACTAGGACAGTGCCCAAAACAGACCTCTTATTAACCGTGTATAAACTGAGGCCCAAAGAGAAGACCACTCACGGCCAAGATCAAGCAGCATTTAAAGGCAGAAGTCGGGCTGGAATCTCATCTCTGCCAGCCCGAGCCCCAGGCAGAGGCAGAAGGGCTGTGCCCAGGAGAGTTAACTTCTGAGTCAGGGTGGGTGATAAAGAAATCCCAACCAGTGTCATCAGTGAATCCGTGTGGACGATGCAGTCTTACCCCGAAGCCCTGCTGCATGTGTGAGGGCGCTTTGGTGTCCTGAGCTGCTTGTGGAATCAATCAGTCAACAGAGGCCCCAGCACAAGAGCCAGGGGCCGAAGCTAATTTATACTATAGTATAAATGACTCATGCTCACTCTCTCATAAGGTTTATTGTCACGTAATTGGGTTGAGTTTTCAAGTCCCCTTGATAGAGAGGTGATTCTCGAACTCGAGGATGCATAGATTGACCTGAGCATCCTGCTACCCTGGTTTCTACTCTGCCTGTCACCTGCCAGAGACTCCGGGCCAATGACCGTCTGACTTAAGTTTGACTCGTGATCTCAGATCCCTTCCGGCTTCAGTGCTCCACATCCAGGTGAGAGGTGAAGCTTTCTTACCTACAGCTGGTACAGGGATTCCTCTAAGGAGGAAACGATCTAGATTTTGGAGAGAGATCTTCAAGAGGAGACGACGAGGTCTGAAGGCACGTGGTGCATACCTCAGCCAAGGCGGTGGGGCCAAGGCCAACCTGCTCTGTAAGGAAGGAGGGGAAAGGGGGGGAAAGGAGAGACAGAACAAGAGAGAGGGGAACTGGGGGGCAGCAGGATGGCACAAAGCTGTAGCTGCCTGGAGTGAAAGGCCGGAGGGAAGCGTCCGGCAGTGGAGCGGCCAGAAAGGCATTTTAAGAATGGGAACATCTCATGTTCAACTTGAAGTTGTTTGCATTGCAGTGATGTAAATCCTTCCTTCATCCCCACCCACGCCCCACCCCATATCTTCAAATAAATCTGCCTCACCCACGAATGCTTCGTGCCAGCAGATTGTTATATGGAAAATGAGAAGAGGCTGAGCTTCCCATCTGGGCCCGGGAGGTGTGGGATGAAGACAGTAAGTGCGAAAGCAAGAGTCTGAGGCAGCAGGAGCCAATCGCGTGTGTAGCCCCTGGAGAGGCTCAGAAATCTTGGTGTCCCTGGGTCTCCACGGGGGAGGAATTCGGGGGTCTGAGCCAATCTTACCCGATCTCAAGGGGCAAGGAGGAACCCCAAGTGGCATATGAGCCAATCTTAATCATATGAAATATTTATGTTGTCCAACCACGAGCAGCAGACAGGGGTTACTAAATTTTAGTGCGTCTAAGCAGGACCTTGGGAGCTTGTTAAAGATGAAGGTTCCTAGGTCCCATGCCATAGATTCTGATCCAGCGGGACTTGGACAAACACTGGGATGGGCTGGTGACATGATCCCAGGCTTTAAGTAGCTTCTAGTGACCTGACTACTTTAGTGACAGGACTCACCTGCAGGCCTGGGGCCATCCCCTGGGCACTGCCAGTTCCCGCTGATCAAGAGCTCGCAGCCCATGCCCGGTGACAGTCACCATCTGACAGCCAGCACAATATCACTGGCTCCGCAGTCACTGCCAGCCCTTGGGAACACTGTACCTTCTGGGTGGGACTAGCTGACTTGAGCTCTAAAACCCATGCTGCACACCGGTCCCAGCAGGTATCCAGGACCTAACTCCTTTTCTCCCTGGACCCACGATTCTACCTGTCTGTTTCCACCTCAGCTGGCCCCCCTGTACATGACCTGGGCAGGGTGCCACCCAGCCCTTCTTCTAGGACTTGCTTTGGACACAGTTTAGTTGGAGAAAATAAGACAAATGGTGTTAGAAGACAGAGAAGGATTTCTGCAAGAGAGTCGATCAGGTGGAGACCAAGAGCCAAGAGGACACCCACAAGGTCAGCCCAACGAGTGAGGAGAGCTCCCTGGGCTAGGGGGTTTCAGAGAAGGACTTAAAATTGAGGGCAGTTCAGAGTTTCATTCATTCATTCACGCTACGGACATGTGCTGGGCCCCTTCTGAGTAGGACTACAAGCACAAATGAGCTCAACCCTTTTTCTCGGAAGCAAGCCATCTAGCATGGGGGGAATCGGTCCTGGACGGTTGACAAGCTTCTGCGCGGTGGCAAGGCATTCCAGGCCGGGGAACAGCTTGAGCAAAAGTGCAGAGGCAAAAAAAAAAAAGGCAGGCCCCAGAGCCGGGGAGTTGAGGAACCCGAGTGGAATCAAAGTATATGGAAATAGATTCTAATCTGACAGGCCTTCCTGTGCCCTGAGCTGGACCTGGGCCAGGTGCTAGGGACATAAGCATGACGAAGGCAATCTACGCCCCTGATTGCTGGAGCCCGAGTTATCATTGCAGAGAGGTGCGCAAGAGCCACAGGGTGGCGGCTCCTCTCACGCCGCGTTGCAGGCGGTGAGTGTGGGTGCAGAGCTGACCCGGCCAGCCTCATTTCCGAGCAGGGGGAGGCGAGGCGAGGTCAGCACTGCTGTAAACACAGCCGGCAGGGTTGGCTCCAGCCGCCTGACAGGAGATGAAATTTGGTTTGGGGAGATAACCTCCATGGGCAGCAATTAAGTCCCTGGGAGGCCAGAGCCTTCATGAAAATAGCCTGAGAAAAACAAATAACGTGGTGGCACTCCCGGAGACGCTCTACCTGGACGTACGCACATACAGCAGCCACGAACACACCGGGCGGGCGCCGTGCCCAGACATGCCTTCCCTTGCAGAGCGACCCGATCAGAGCAGGCTGTGGAAACCCCCTGATACCAATTTGTGCGACGATAGTGTCTCGGTCAGGGCTGGGGAACGGTGCAGGCCTGTATTACATTTTTTTTTCCTTTGATGCTTTTTTTTTTCCCTTGGATGGTTTTCTTGTTCTCAGTGAGATCTAAAAAGTCAAGGGGTTCTAGGGGGTGATGTCTGGCTCTGAGAAGGCAGCCGGGGGTTACCAGCCAGCATGCAAAAGCAACTTGTGGTGGGCGAGGAGCCTTGGAGGAAAATGTCCCGGTTTGGGTGTCAGAGGAAGTCTGTTCCCACCCTGCTGCAAGCTGTGTGACCTTGAGGGAGTCCCTTCCCCTCTCTGGGCCCACTCTTCAGTCAGCCTCCTGCCTCTCCACACTGGGCCATCGCCTATAATTGTAAGAACAAGAAATTCCTGCGTTAAATACGTAGAGGTCAGGGCAGAGGCGGAGAGCTGGGGCTGCGGGCAAGGCGGGAGCTCTCAGATGCAGACCCAAGGCTGGTGGGAAACGGAGCCCTGACAGGAGGGAGATCTAAGCGCTTTCCCCTAGAAACAAACTGGGGGGTGTTGACTTCATTTCATGGGGGTAGGGCTCGGTTTCTAGCTCCCACTGACACAGGCTGGGGCTGAAATAACACCCTCTGTGGGTGCTGACCCCTCAGCTTAGACCCTCCCAAGTGCCATCGCGGGGACATGCTGAAGGAGGGCCATCAGAGCAGGACAAATGGTCCAGCTTTTCTTCAATTCAGGAACAGAGGAGGGAGAGGAAGCGACAGGGCTTTCTCACCACCCCTTTGCTGGGAGACAGTTAAAAGCACATTCATTTGGGGTTCCCACGGTCATCTCAGAGCTGGTGGGACGGTTTCTGTGAGCTCACTCGCCAGTAGTTACTGAGCCCCTCAACCTGCCTTCGAAGCCCTCAACCCCGAACTCACTCTGTGAATCAGATTGCTCTCAGAGCAAAATGTTCCCCAAGGCTGGGCGAGAGACAGGCGTGGCCGCTTCCAAAAGGCTCCCTTTTTCCTCCTTCCCGCTGCTTTGTTTTGAGTCCTTGAAAAGGAGCCTGAAGCCTTGATCTCCTGCTCCAAGGGGGTCTGGGTGGTGGCCAAGTCTGGTGGTGACCGCCTGTCAACCAGCTTCCTGAGCTGGGCCATGCCTCCAGGACAGGCCTTGCCACAAGGTCTCTCCCCTGCGGGCCATGTGCAGCTTTGCCCAGGGCTCCGCAGTCAGGTGGGAGGGGAGCAACTGGCTGGGAGGACAGGGTGGAGGAAGGGAACTCCTTGGCGAGGGCCACCCCTTTTCCCTTGGGAGAGAGAGCTGGCCCGTGGCCCGAGGGTGCAGGCTGGAAAGCGGTCCAAGTAGGTGTCTTTGAACCCAAAAATATATTTAAAGCTAGTAATGTAGGTGAAGGCAACAATCACTTACGATGTGTTTGGAAGAAAGAGTGAGAACGATCAGGTGGGGACACAGGGTGGTAGGGAGGGAGGGAAGGAGGAAGTCACTTCTCTTCTCGAAGGCTTGGTGCTTCGTCACCTGTGAAATGGGAATACCGTCACTTCCATGAGGCTCGTTGTGAGAATGAGAAGGCATAACTGCAGTGAAAACCCCAATACGAAACTTTGACACTCCAAAAATATCGAAGAGGTAAAGTACCTGCCCAGCGAGGCACAGCTCATGACTGACAGGGCTAAGCCTGGAGCCCAGGGGGTCGACGCTAACATCAGTACTTTCCGTGCCAAACTGCCACACGCCAGCGCTCTTGGAGATGAGGTCACTGAGTCTAACACTTAGTCACATAGGGTCTCACCCAGGGACGCTCAGAATCCCCCACGGACCCCAAATAGCACTCTGGGGACAGACCAGCTCATGCCTGATTCACCAGAGGGAACGAGAGAACTGTCTCCCTGCGGAAACGGACAGCGACCTGCTGAGAAGCAGAGGCAGCAGGCGGCTGGGAAAGGCTGGCGAATCCCGGGTGTCTCTTCAGGCTGGTGCCACCTAATAACCTCAGGCCGCAGAAGCACTTTGAGTCAATGCCTTCAGTGCTTCGACACCTCTTCCGCGCCCCAAACTACACGGGTTCTCACACGGTTTTCTCTTTCCTTTAAATCGTCTCCGCGCCAGCCCGGGAATCCCCCAGGCCTCCCTCGTATCTTCAACCAGCACCCGGTACACAGACCCCATGGGGACTCAGGGACACCTGCGTCAGGCAGGGAGGGAGGGAGCCCGGAGCCCAGCATCGGGAGGTGGTTTTGGCGTCTCCTCGTCCATCCGCAGTTCTGGTTTATCTTAATGTATGTGCGATCTACCAGTCAAGGCAGAGATTAACCTAATTAGCATCATTTCCTGGACACACACCTTAAGTTTCTTTAAAAATGTGTGGTCCAGACAATAAAAGTTCCTTCTCTTTTACCAAACAAAGAGATCAGAATGACCTGGAAGCTTCCGGGGGTGGGGGACGAGAGCACGTTTGCTATCGGCGCACATCCCAGCACTGGGTCAGAGTCTCACAGATCCGTTCGGTCCTCGAGATCAGCACCGGGAGAGGGAGGACTTGTCCCTGTCAGGTAAAGAAACTGAAATCCCAAGAATATACGTGACTTACCCAAAGACACACCAGACTCCAACTTAATGCTGCTTACATTCAAAGCCAAGCAGACCTCCATGACCTTCTTTCTGTGTTTTAAAAGTTGCCTCAAACAGAAACCAGCCTTTTCCTTCTCTACCCAAGAGCCTGGGAGTCCTGAAATCTGGATCTGTAGCCCTCTGCCAGCAATACCCCGAACTGAAGATGGAGATCGAGCACTCCCGGATGTGTTTCCAAGACCCTCGCAGAGGAATGAATGTTGAAGTCAATAATCAGTGCTGAAGACATTTTAAATGTTCTCACTAAACTTCATCAAAATTGATGCACCAGTTAGCAGCCAGACGTCAGTCCAGGGCCCATGCTAGGCATGTTGTAAGATTCAAATGAAGCCTAACATGATGTTCTGCATGGCCTGGGAGGGAAGATAAGATACAGGAAACGGCAGAGAACAATGTGCAACAGGTTTTAAGCAAATACAGAGAAACTTGGCTTCACCACTGCGTGACACAGAGCAACTGTTTTAATCTCACCGAAGCTTCATTTCCTCATCTGCAAAATGGGAACAACGATACTATCTTCTTACAGAGTGACTGTGAGAATGACATAAAACAACCTCCATAGACTGTTCAGCACGGTGCTCGCTGAACAAGCTCTCTCTTAGGTGCTGGTTAGCGTCCTTGTCGTCAGGCAGGATGGTGACGTTTGTTAGAGAGCTGCTCCTATGCATCCGTGGCTGTTCAAGACACCTTTGAAGCCTCAATGTAATCAGTCCTCTGTTATTATCCTCATTTTCTAGATGGGAAAACTGCGGTTTGGGGACTCATGACACAATTATTCACTAGCAAAGATGAAGTTGGGAGCAAGGTCTGTTTGTCATCAGGACAGATAAGATCAAATCAAATCAAACAAATATGTGAGTTTTTCACATCATGGGGATTGTAAAATCTCTAGGATGTTCTTGACCAGGCTGTATGCTAGGAGGTTCTGCAATGATGAAAATACCCTCAATCTGTACTGGGCAACACAGTAGAGCACTTGCAATGTGGCTAATGTGCCTGAGAAATCAAAATTTTAATTTTACTCAATTTTAGTTCATTTAAATTTAAATAGCCACATATGGCTATTCAATAGTGGAGGGCTAGACTGTATTCGGCACCCTCTTTAATCCTGCATCCAAGCCCCTCCCGCCCTCTCCAATGTCCCCCTTGGGGGACTCACTTGCTTGGGTCCTCCTGGCCCCGTGCTCCCAGCTCACATCCCAAGTCAATCCCTGTCTCTCCCTGCGGTTTTGGTGACACTCTCCCAGCTCCTCCCGAGTATGGGCACCCACTTCCCTCTGCTTCCTCCTGTGCTCTTTCCTGTCGCACTTGGTGCAATGTCCGCAAACCAGGACCGAGACCCTCAGTATCTTCACTCTTATGTCAGTATCCACCACCCTCCCCAAGAAAAATCAGCCGGCACCGCAGGTCCAGCTCCTGACACGCTGGAGATACGTGTTTTGGTTGAGGGCGGGGGTGGAGCGGCAACAAAGGATCAGAATGTTCAAAACTGACACCACCAAGACATTCAGGGCATTTACTTGTTTCCATGAGAGAAATACAAAGAGACTAGGTTCAGGCCCCTGCCTCGGGGAGCTTCCACAGCAAGCGGGGAGACATGATACAAACTGAAAACACAAGGCAGCAATAACCATGCGGCACAACACTAAGAAGCATCACAGCTACTCAAGGCCAAATGTGCATTCAAACCAGAAGGGCTTTGGAGTTCAGAGGAAACAGAGGCCTCTCTGGGCTGGATTCATCAGGGTGTTCCGAGGAGAAGGCAGAGGGCAGCCCTTCCAGTCCAGCTCCATCACTCTCCGCCCTGCTCTGGCTGGGAGGCCGACCTATAGGGGCTGCACGAGGGGCTCCTTGTCCTCCCTCTGCAAGTTGGGTTTGGCCAAAGTCCAGCAGCAGCAGGACATGCACGGCAGGAGGGCAGGGCAGGGCTGTATTCCCCTGGCTGCCTCTCTGCCAGGCTGGATCAGCAATGACTGGGTTCCTCTGGTGAAGGCCATGCCTCCTACCAGGCAGCCCTAACCTGTGGCTATGGTGACAGGTGATCCTCCTGTACCTCCTCAGGCCTAGGGACAGTAGCAGCTTCCCGCTATTAGTAGTCACAGAGTGCTGCAACGTCTCTTGTTGCTCTCCCCACGCCCAGGCCACTCCCTCATACACGATCCCTCCTTAGCTCTCCTCAGTCACCTTTCAGACACATCACCTGTTTCTTGCCGGGACCCCGACAGATACAGGGACCAGGCTGGGTCTTAAAGGACGAGCAGGGTTGACACAGGCAGAGGAGCCCAGAAAAACTGCAAAGCAGGAGAACACAAGGCTGAGGGAGTAGGGGCAGAGAGGGAAGTCCTGCTCAGGATGGCGACAGCCGCCGGGCTGGAGATGAGGTTTTGTTAGGTGGGGATCTGGGGCCGCAGCTGGGCCAGGCTGCGGAGGCCTTGATCACCAAGTGACGACAGGGACTGCGAAAGTGGGAAATCAAGGGACCTATGTCAACCGGGAATGGTGCACTGTCTCAGGGCCACGGCTACTAGGGGCCCTCAGGAGTGGGAAGTTTCTATGGTGCCAGCTATGGGCATCATGTAGGCAACTGATTTTTAAGTATGCATGGCACCACTGGAGAATAAGTAAAAATGAACTTGAGTAGAATTCCATTGTGGCTTCCATGACGATCGAGTGAGCAGAATTCCATTAATATTCAAGTATATCTCTTCTGTATCCAATGACCTGTGGACCACTAAATATATATTCTCTCTGTTAGACAGGACTTTTCAAGCCCTGCCTCTTAATACCTCATTGGCTAAGCAAACACAAGGACATATTACATAGTACATAAATGTAGACATATCGCAGTATCACTGTACTTGTCAATTTTCCCCCTGCATAATTCAGATCTTCTCTATTTTGGAAAAAAAATGTTTCTAATACATATTTTACACCAGATGCCATTTGAACAGAGTATGGCATGCCTGAAATGCTATATGCAGTGAGATTGGGGCTATTCTTTGGCAATACTTGGCAACTCCTAAGAAAGCATATTGACCTCTGTTGCCTTTATAGCCAAGGGAATGTGGGCGCCTTGGCTGGCATTTGCAAAGACAGAGCTGTCAGAGCGACTGTTGCTCCCTTAGCT